>JAFLJL010014814.1:0-32500 GCA_018398815.1 Conus ventricosus | reverse complement strand
CAACCTACTGGCGGCAGGGCAAGGTAGGCAAGGCAGGCAGAGCAAACTCACTTGAAACCTCGGGTTAAAGTGGCAAGCGTGGCTACTTTGGGTATGGCAGTGAGTTTTGGAAATGCGTGGACTGTGTTAGATCGTGACTTAGGTCAGAACTTTGCCTACCTGAAGGCCGGAATAAAAGTAGTCTCCATGCCGCCAATAGGCGTTATTGGTTGTGTGACCAAGAGAAGTGGAATGTGTTCGTGTTTTGATAACTACATGTATATGTGACTAGATAACAATACACGACTAGAAAAGATATTTAATTACTGTTTTTGTTGATGACACGACTAAAACTTGGCATTGTTTGTTCGGTTCAATACATATCTGGTTTTAGATTTATGACAAGCATTGAATATAAGGACTAATGTCGGAGGACGTGACTATTTGGAAGATTATCACTTTGCAAAACCTTGCTTCCTTCCTTCATTCCTTCCTTCCTCCTTCCTTCTTCTCTTCCTTTCTTCCTTTCTTCTTTTTTTTTTTTTTTTTTTCTTTTTTTTTTTTTCTTTTTCCCTTTTTTTCCCCGTTATTTTTTTTCTTTTTTTTTTTTCCCCGTTTCCCCCCCCCTTTTTGTTTTTTTTTTTTTTTTATTTTCCCTTCTTTCTTTCTTCCTTCCCTGCCTTTCTTCCTTCATTTCTTTCTTTCCTCCTTTCTTTCTTTCTTTCTTTCTTCCTTCTTCCTTCCTTTCTTCTTTCTTCTTATTTTCTTTCCTTCCTTCCTTCCTTCTTTCTTCCTTCCTTTCTTTCTTTCCTCCTTTCTTTCTTTCTTTCTTTCTTTCTTCCTTTCCTGACTTCCTTCGTTCATGCCTTCCCTTCCTTTTTTCCTTCCACTTCCTTCCTCCTTCCTTTCTTTCTTTCTTCCTTCATTCTTCCTTTCCTTTTTTCCTTCCTTCGTTTCTTCCTTCTTCCTTCCTTCCTTCCTTTCTTTCTTTCTTCCTTTCTTTCTTCATTTCTTCCTTCTTCCCCTTCCTTCCTTTATTCCTTCCTTCTTGCTTTCTTTCTTTCTTTCTGTCCTTCCTTCCTTATTCCTTCCTTCCTTCCTTTTCCCCCACTCCCCTGTCGTTTACCACCCTCATCACGTGCGCCTAGCAGTCGCTGTGACAGATCTCAGGATGCTGTGTCATGATTGGGAATTAGGGTTCTTTTGTCCACGTTTTGTCAGGGAGGAGCCATCTATTGTTGAGGCTGTTGGATCGTGTGGGTTTCGTGACCTCTGTGCTATGATAACATGTCGTACTTCGGATAAAAAACACAACAACTATGAGGCTTATGTCACTAGGATTTGTGGACAAGGTAGCGAAAAGAAGACGTTTACTTTTCATATCTGGACCTAGGCTTTTAATTGTGTCTGGATTTTGTTAATAATGTATTACGTTTGTCTGTCATAGCTAAGATTAGATATGTACACCCTTGTTGAGAAAATATAAAATGTGACTCGGTTGGGCATGTGAACGGATTTGATATTGTCTATGGTTTTGTCATGTGACTGGTTGTAGGAACGTGACTGTTCGGATACGTGACTGTGTCTGCCGTTCGACTGATTTGGTGTATGTGACATTAAGGATACGTGTTTGAGGGGTGTGCGCGTGTGGATATTAACTGCGACCAGCTTTGCGACAAAGCCTGACGCTTGGTTGTGTTGGATTACTTGACCGAGTCGGCTAGTTACGGGGACTGTGCTGTGATACAACGTGCTGGACAGTTGACAAGGAAAAATATGACTGGAGTGCGCGTGTGACCAATAGGACTTGGAGGTTGGTGTGTGTGACCTCTTTGGACGCAGGACCCGACTGTTTATAGTGGAAGGGTCGGATTCGTTTCGTGAGCCGGCTGTCTTCTTTGCTTGTTGACTACGTTAAGTGATGGGTTTGTCAACGACGAGGTTGGCAAAATTGACTGGATTCAATTCTTGAAAGCGGGTCGTTTTCCCGTGTCATTGGTAACTTGTTTCTAAGTCTCAAACGTTTCCAAATTGGTTGCGATCACTCCCCCTTTATCGTGGGGTTCACCCCCCCCCCCCCCCCCCCCCCCTTTCTAAAAGACATAGGAGAGTGTGTGTTATAGGAACTTGTAGGTCTGAATTATTGGTATGCGTGCATGCTTACTCTTGGCGTGTTGTGCGTGGTGTGTGCGTTGACGTGCTTGCGCACTCGCGCGCGCGCCCGTGATGTGTGTGTGTGTGTGTGGTTGCTGTGCGTGCAGTGAGTGTCGTGCGTGCGTGCTGTGCCGTGCGGCGCGCGCGCTAGCGTTGTGTGTGTGTGGGGGTGTGTGTTGTGTGTGGTGTGTGTGTGTGTGTGTGTGTGTGTGTAGCTGTTTTTTCATTCACACTTACTTGAAATCGATGTTAATACAGTAAAAAAAAAAATAATTTGATGCATCACTTCGATATGGGTGACACATAACGGTTCCTTCACCGTTTTGATAATCTTTTGCCAGGCCCGCTCTGCCCCTTCAGACCGAGAATGCCGATGTCAGGAGTTCTACCTCTCAGAAGTCGTTACACTTTTTGGGCGGGGGCTGGAGACAAATACTCTAGGCTGACCATTCATTCGTTAAGACGTTCTCGGTGAACCATAGCCTGTGGGCAAAACATGACCTCGTTCGTTCTGTTGATGAAGACCCTTTAGACGGCGAGAGAGGGCTGTATGTAAGGTAGACTGTGGACGCTGTGTTTTTTGCTATAGACACTTGGCGTGGTGTCGAGATCTTCGAGGGTTCAATATTCTGTTAACTTCCTTTGATTGGGTGAGAGAAAGCTGAGCGTCACCGGGTACTGTTTTTAGGCTGAGAGGATCTTACATCATTCTCTATGACGTTCTTTGAGAAAGAGTGAGGTGGGTGTGTTGAGTGTCGTGGGAGGGGGGGGGGGGGGGGCATAAACAAAATAACATAAAATTGGCATTATTCAAAGGATCAAGAACAATTTCGTGATAACAGGGTATAGTAAATGTCAAAACATTTTTTGTTCTTGTGCGTGCGTGCGTGCGTGCGTGCGTTGCGTGCGTGTGTGTGTGTGTTGTGTGTGTGTATGTGGTGTGTGGGGTGTGTGTAGTGTGTGTGTGTGTCAACCTCGGGTTGATGTCGATGGAGAAGGACTAGCGCATAAGCACAAACACATAACCAGCTTGCTTACGATTTAATCATATATCATGCATTCGTACACATCAAACAATTGGTAAAGTCTATATCTTTTACTACTCATGTTCATAGAACGAAACATCAATGCATGTTGGTATCAAACAAAATAAACATTTCTCTTTCCCTGACCTTCAAAAATTCATTTATCTAAAACATCATTAACTAACCCGGGTATATATAGATTTCTACTTTACATGGCAGGTGATCTTAACTATTCACGTATCACTGTCTTTTATTTCCTTTTTTTTCTTTTCACTGTCACTTTCACAAGCACGACCACAATCTGCTGGCACTGGTCTTGGTTAGATTGCTGGCACCGGTCTAAGCTGAGACTGTGGCATGGTCTGGTTTGACGCTGGCGTTGGTTCAGGTTGGACTGCCGATGAATGTGGCGCTGGCCAAAGTATGAGGTCGAACCCCGGTTAAGTTGGAATCAGTGACTTTCAACATCGTTCTGTTCTCATTTCTTCCTTCCTGCTTTTAACGCTTTTCATCTCTCTCTATACTGATAGTCTGCTCTTTCAAATGGACATGGTTGCTTTTCTTTTTCATTTTCTTTTCTTTCTTTTTTCTTCATGAGTTAGCAACTCTCTTCTCCACATCTTCTTTAGTCCTTCCTCTGCAGACTAATCTCCTGCTATCTCTCTATCTTGTGTTCTATTCTCGCCTCCTTCATTCTCTCTGCACTCTCTCTCGTCAGAGCTCACACAGTTCCTGCTTCCTCTCCTCTTGTCTTCTCGTTCTCCCGTTGTCTCCTCCTTCACTCCGCACCTTTTCTTTATCTTGAAACTCTTATGTCCAGGCGAGTACCTTTGGTCAGTATTTTTACGCCTAGTACCGAAGTTTTCGCCTCTTATTCATTGGATATTCAATCATGACTGTCACGCCTACACGCCTTACTCTCTGTGGTGCGTCCAATTGGTTCATTTTATTGATTAGATTGATGTCACCTCCACCACACAATTCCTTCCACATCCTACTTCTAACTGGCGAAGTCCCCGACCTTACTTAGTGGGAGCTTAGTCCTACAAAAATGTGCTGTGGTCTGGGCCATGGCACTGTGTTCCGTACCGGGCAGACTTCGATGGCGTCGGTTCTTATAGGCTTAGTCTGTCTGCCTGGACAGTTACCGTCTCCTGAAGCCTCTCCGCTAGTTATTTGGCTCAGACACCGACATATGGGACCGTCTACCTGGCGCCTTGAATGTTTGGGTTGTGGTAGCTGATGTACCGTAACAAATTGGCTGGCGACTAACAACGTGTTTGGTGGTTTCATTTTTGTCCGTACAATTTCCCCCTTTGCTATTGTCCAATGCTCCGCTAGTGTCATCAAATCAACTGTGCAAATTAGGACATCAACCGATTTGCTGACCCACAAGCTACACGTTGCAACATAACTAGTTCAGAATATTACTTGTACAATCAACCGATGTTTCATTATAAAGTTATTTCATTAGTGAATACACTCTCCAATGAGTTATCTTTGACGTGCGCTCTTGCGTTTATTTCGACTCATTTATAACGACCTCTGTGCGCAACTTTTGCAATCCCCCTACCTGCGGATTTGCCATCTCTCCTCTTCACACTTCTTTTGGAAAGACATTATAATATGATACACGTTCATGACAATTCACTGAGGAATCCCATCTCATTATTGCAATATAATGCATCACTACCCAAGCGACTGTTATGCTCCAAGCGTAACTACATTTTACATGATACAATTCTCCACACAAATTTATTGAACCATAGCCAACTGGGAATGACCCATATCCTATAACATAACTGGTAATCAACTCATATTATCAACTAAGCACCCCGGATATGTCTCCTGACTTCCTCTGAGTTGCTGCTTGCTAGTCTACACGCTTAAAATTGTAACTCCGACATTCTGTCGACCGGGAATGTTCTGCTGGGACACGATACCTGTAGGGCTGCAATGCCATTGCACAACGCAGAACTCTGCTGTTTTTCAGCTGCGCCTCCTGCCAGGAATTTGAGTGGTTGATGATCAGTCTCTATACGAACTCTTTCCCATACAAGTATTTGTGGATTTTCTGCTCGGCCCACACGACGGCTATACATCTCCTTCTCACCGTTGCCGTACCCTTCTTCACACTTTGTCACACTTCCTGATAGCATACCTCACAGGGAACTAGACCCCTTCATGCTCTGCAAAACTATACTGCACCTATCCCTCCGCCTGATATTCTGTCCCGCCCCCCCCCCTCCCCCCCACAAACAAAAATGGTTTGGACATTCTGGTTGCTTCAAGATGGGACGGAAACGCTAGTCTTTCCAACACCGTCTGCAGTGCTGGCTTGCTGCGTCTGACACTCGACCACTGCCCGGTTTCCCTGCCTTGAATAAATCACTGAGTGGACTCGTTGATTGCTGCGTAGATTGGAAACAAACTCCCTATAGGAACCATTAAAACCTAGCAGACTCCTGATTCGGTTTTGGTTCTGTGGTCTCTCGGAATTCGTCATCTTCTCCTACCTTTCATCTTTCCGGCTGCTTTGTGTCGCCTCGACAACAAAACTAGGAACTCAGGCTTGGGAAACCAACCTGGCACTTGTGGGTCTGGCTGTGAGATTGCTTGTCTCAACCTCTCTTTAAAAACTGCTTCTAGCTGATCATATGCTCTTACCATGTCTCGGATGCTTTCGAATGTCATCCATGAAAATTCACAACGCCTTCCTATCCGTCAATAACTTCTCATCATCCGATGAGAAGACTGCAGGTGCGTGACCATCCAAAGGAAGTACTCGCCATGGTATAGCCCCATGGAGTGGAGATGCTGTGACTTTCCTTTGAGGCTCAAACCATGGCTATGTGCCGTAAACCCTTGCTCAGATCTATCCTGGTGAATACTGGATCTTGTTTGTGGCGATCTGAGCGAACAGGTCTTCCATGTTCGGTTTGACCTCTGCATAGACCTTGGCGACACTGTTCAGAGTCTATACGTCGACACAGAATCGATGCTCACCTGACTTTTTCTCACTTAGAAGACGTGTGCTATATACGTGTTTTGGACGGTTCTAGAACAACCAAGGTCCACTTCTTTTCTTCCGCTTTCCTCGATCACTTGCTTGGTGGCATATGGGTCTGTTTAGGCTTTCACATGTACGGGTTTTTGCCGATGTTAACTCCAACCGTTCTATGTATCTAGAGTTGTCCTGCCTGGTTTATCAGTCAGGGACGCCCTATACTGTTCTAGGTAGCCCCTAACTTCCTCGGTCTCCTACTGTCTAGCCCTTCTTACAGTGACACTTCCCTGTATGAACTCTTCTCCTCGGAAACTCAGGCACAAAAATCTCCCCTTCTTCTGCTGGGTCTCCTTACCTCCATCAATTGATTGCTGCTGCGCCTAGTGATGAGTCTCACGCTGAATATATTTGGGAGCTAATTTGCTTGGAAAAGTTTTGATTTCCCATTCACATCGATTCGTAGTCCTGATATACCTTTTCAATGATGGGTGAATGGTCCCTTCCATTGCATCAGCAGCTTGTTGTGATCCGGGGAAGCAGTAACAGGGAACTTGATCTCCCACCCTTGAGGATATTGCTTCCTCACCTTACTGTCATATTGCTTCTTCTGAACGTCCCCTAGCCTCCTGCAATCTCTCCCTTGCGCACCTTACATGTTCTCTAGCCTATTGCGTGAGGTCCACACTTACGAGTTAAGTGGTTTTGTACCTCTTCTCGGACGCCTGTTCTCAGGTCCAATGATCTTTGAGAATGCACACTGGTCCCAGATCTGTCCGCCCATACAGCAGCTCAAATGGCGAAAGGCCTGGCTATCCTGAGGATTCCCGTAGGCGAACAGTGCCGCTGGAATGTTGCGGTCCAATAGGCTTGGCCTTTCCTCTACAGGAGGCTTCTTTAAGATGCCCTTCAGTACACCATTGAATCTCTCCACCATAGCCATTTGCATTGTGGGTGGTATGGGGTTTGTGAGGATTGCTGTGTGAGATCCCTAGCAGCTGTTGACCTTCCCTCATACACGCCTCCTGAGGTGACTGTGACCCCATGTCATGTGTATTTGTGCTGGGCACACCCACGCGAGGAAAAGATGTCTACCAGCCGTCTGCGTCCTGTGCGTTTCTTCCGCCTTGCAAATGCTACTGCTTCTGGGTATCTGGTCGCGTGAGTCCACGAGACCGTCAACACATACCTGTGCCCACCTTTGGAACTAGGGAGACGTTTGGGCCAATCAGGCCAACTGCCACCCTCTGATTGGAGTGTCAATTATTGGAGGCCTGTTTTAAGAGGCGCCTTACTCTTCGCCCCTCTTGTGGCTGACCTTTGTCATCCATCGTCACATGACATGCAGACGCTTGATGTCTGCCATTGCTCCTGGCCATTGAAAGTCATCAAAGATTCGGTCAGCTGTGTTGATGGTTGCCGTGATGACCCGCCATTGGCGACTCGTGACACACTGAATGTCAGTTGTCTCGTTGAACATGCTGGTACCCTCTAACTGTGTGGTCGCATTACCTGTCTTCCCATTGGTGATCACTCGGTACAACAAGGCCGCCTTTCACAAGAAATATCTGTCTCACTCCTCTAACTCCTGTTTCTCTCCCTCTTGCCAATCTCCCATGAATTCCGAGCGATGGGTCTTGTTCCTGAGCTGCCTAAAATCATCAGGCGGACACTCTATGCCTGACTTCCTTCCTGGAACGACTATCGGTTTAGCAACCTTTTCCTCCTTCTTGCTCCCGTGTTTGAAACTGCTGCCCCTGTAGCAGTCCAACAACTCAGGATCCAATGCGATCCCTTGCCCCTGGATTTTTTCCAAGGATCATATTCATGAAGGGGTTTCTCCCATCACCAACGCTGGACATACTCGACTGAGAAGTAAGGGTACGTACTTCTATCTTTGCTACTGGGTACTCCTCTCACAGTGCACTTAGATTAGAGTACAGGGTCTGGCTTTGCCCTGTCCAATCCCCTTTTCTCGACCAGGCGTAGGATTCGTTACTACACCGCAGGAACAACCAGTGTCTAGTAACACTTTCACCCTATCTTGCTGCAATCCACCCTTCTTCCACTGGTTAACGATCCACTCAGCCTTAGGCGCCCTCATCCCTGACACGGATCTGATCCCGGGCTCCAGTGCTTGCCATAGGCATGCAATCCACCCTCTCAGTACTGAATCCCCTTTGGTTCACTGCAGGTAGTTTCCTTGACGACCCTTATCTCCTCTTGCAAGGCTGCTGCCTTCTGGAACCTCATGCGACAATCCCTCGGCCACATGTCCCTCTCTTGTGGACAAATGAAAATACACATAATGTCCTTTGCCCTTCCTTCTGCCCCACCAAGGGGTTTGGCTGATTTGCAGAAAACTCCCCTAGTCGCCTTGCACTCTTCTAACCGGTGCCGGGCACCTGTTTCTCCTGCACCTTAGTGCCCAATCGTGCCTCTTATATAACTCTGCGAAACTTCATCATCTCCCCTGCATTCTGTCTCTGGCTGTCTATCTTTAAATGTATGGTTATACTCAGGGCCGCAAACCTGTCAAAATCTGTTCTTTCATAAACTAGCTTTTCAATTCAGCGAACTCTTCCTTCGTACGCTCTTCTCTAACCACTTTCAATTATAAAATAGTGATCCAAAACGTGCACCAAACTGAGTGTAACGTCTCACCCTGCTTGGTAAATTTAGCTGAACGAATTTTCTTCCTGTATACCCCTCTATGTGAGTCAATCATTTCATCTACGATTCCTTCACAGCGGCCGAAAATCAGACTGTTGTTCTGCTGGGAACGGCAGTAAAAATCGTAATGCCTTTCCCGTCAGAACGCTGACAAAATGACTGCCCACTCTTTGAAGGCCAAGTGCCCTGTACTGGTCGGCTAACGTTTCGTAACGACTGATGTATGCTCATCGAATCGGTTCCTTGGAGAATTTGGGTAACTTTGGTCGGGGGGCGTAACTGCGCACAGAGTCACTGGAAAGTAGAACTTACCATCATCGGTGGTCCTCCCTTTGTATCCTAAACTTTCTCTCTAACTCTAATTGAACCTTTAATCTTTCAGTTTGCCTGCGCTTCCTTTTGTCTGTCTGTTTCCTGCGTTCCCTTTGTCTTTCTGTTTCCTGCGCTTCCCTTATTCTTTCTTTTCTTGCCTTATTCTTTCTGTTTCTGCGTAACCTGTTTGTCATTAGCCTGAATCCTTAAATCTTTTCTGTTTCCTGCTCTGCGCTAGCTTTTTCTACTGCGTCGCGTCGTCTTGCCGCGCCGTTCGTCTCTTTACATCTTTTGTTGGTTTTCAACTGGAATGCACGCAACTCATCCTCCTGAGTAACCTAGAATCACGAGCGAAGATCACAAGTTGTTCAATAGGGGAGTTCTTTTCTTCCGCCATTATATCTCTTTTTTTTTTTTTTGTTTGAAACAAGTTTTTTTTTTTTTCTCTACGACTGCCAACTGGTGGTTACCGAACACGAGTGACGTATTAGAAATCCTATGAATGATAATATTGCTTGGGAAAAGTAGTTATTTTTTTAAGACGCCCAGGCGCCTGACCCAACTTTGTGACTGCGATTTTTAGGCAATCTGTGCGAAATAAGTACTCTGGGATGAATCTGCCTAGCCTAGTAGTATCTATCTTGGAAGCTATGCAAGCCTAGTATTTAACTATCTTGCGGACATTCTGTTAAGAAAACACTGTCTTAGGATACAATACTTGAATCCACCAGCTTCTTCTCTGAGGAGTTGATACATAAAATAATGGGCCAGAATATCCTGGCAGGCTCGCCAATAATATTGTCTAACCTCGGGTGATTTGTCGATGGAGGAAGGAATAGCGCAGCCAAACACACTCACAGGCTTGCTTACGATTCTTTCTATATCATGCATTCGTCACATCAATACACTAGTAAAGTCCTATAATTTACTACACATGATCATAGAAAGGAAACTTCAATGCATTTGGGAATCTAACAAAATAAAATCATTCCTCTCTTTCCCTGAACTTCACAAAATCATTTATCTAAACATCATTAACTAACCCGGTTATAATAGATTTCTACCTTTACTGGCCAGGTGATCTCTTTCTATTCACGATTCACTGTCTTTTTCTTTTCTTTTTTTTTTCTTTTCACTGTCACCTTTCTCATGCACGACACACACTCCGCTTCGGCACCTGGTCTTGGTTAGACTGCTGGCACCGCGTCAAGATGGACTTGGCCATGGTCATGGTTAGACCGCGGGCGTTGGTCAGGTTGGGGACTGCCGATGAATAGTGGGCGCTGGCCAAGTATGAGAGTCGAAACCCGGTTAAGATTGAAACAGTTGGACTATCATCTTCGATTCTGTTCTCCTTTCTTCCTTACTGCATTAACGCATTTCACTCTCTCTCTCTCTTCTTGTTGCTCTAGCAAAAGGGACACATGTTGCTTTTCTTTCCTTTTCTTTGTCTTTCTTTTTCTCATTCATTGTTAGGCATCTCTCTCTCTCCACTTATCTCTTTAGTCTTCCTCTGCAGTCTATCTCCCTGACTTAATCTTCAAACTGGTTTCTTTTCCTACCTTCATCTCTCTGCCTCTCTATCGTCTGATCTCACACAGAACCTCATTCCTCTCTCTCTGTCTTCTCTTACGTTCTCCCGTTCTCTCCTCTACTCCCGAATCCCTTCTTTTCTTGAATACTATTCTGTCCAACGGGCGAGTACCATTGGTCAGTATTTTACCGCATCTGTACCCGATGTTTTCTCCCTCTAATTAATGGATATTCAATTCATTGACAGTCACGCCTACACCCCTTACTCTCTGTGGTGGTCAATTGGTACATTTAATGATTAGCTTGATTTCACCCCCAACACACACTAAATTTTCCCCCCCTCCTACTTCAACTCGGCGGTCGTTCCGACTTAACTTGTGGGCGTTGTCCCTACAAATTGGCTAGATGGTCTGGCCATGGCACTGAGGATCACCGTCCGGGCAGGAACATCGAGGCGTCGGTCAAACGGCTTAGTATGTCTGGCTGGACCGTATGCTCGTGATGCCTCTCCGCTAGCTTAATTGGCTAGACCTCGGTACATATGGGCCCGTCTACCTGGCGCCTAGAATGTTTGGGTTGAAGCTTATGTCCGAACAAATTGGCTGGCGATAACCACGTGTTTGGTTGTTTCATTTTGTCCGTCCCGTGACAATTTTCCCCCTTGCACAAAGACCTGTCCGCATTGTCTCAAAACAAACGGTGCAAAAAAGACAACAACAGAATTTGCTGACAACACGCTAACACGTGCAAGTTCGAAAAATACTTTACAACAACGGTTTACATATTATAAGATATATCATTTGTGATTAACCACTCCAGGGGCTTTCATTGACGTGGTCTTGCTTATTACGTCTCATTTTATCACGACTCTGTGCGCCACTTTATGCAATCCCCTACCTCGGGATGGCCATCCTCTTCCTCTTCACATTTTTTTGGAAAAGCATAATATAATTTGATTCACGATCCATGACACTTCAACTGTGAATATCCATCCTCACTTATTGCCAAATAATGCATCTCTACCCAAGCGTCTGTATGCTCCAGCGTAACTTCCATTTACATGAACAAATCTTCACACCAAATTATATGAACCATAGCTCATCTGGGAATGAACCCCTATCATTCAACATTACGGTATTCAACACATATTATCAACAAAGCACCCCGGATATGACTGACTTCCTCTGAGTTGCAGCTTGCCAGACTACACGGCTTAAATTGTCAGCTACGACATTCTGTCGGTCGGGATGTACTGCACTCCGATACCTGTGGGCTGCAATGCATTGCCCAACGCAGACACTCTGCTGTTTTTCTGCTGCGCCTCCTGCTGGAATTAGAGTGGTTGATGAATCAGTCTCTAACACGAACTCTTTCCCTTACCAAGTATTTGTGGGTTTTTTGCACGGCACCACACGACGGCTAAACACTCCGTCTCCCACCGTTGGTAACCTTCTTCACACTTTGTCAACTTCCTGCTAGATACCTCTCAGGGAACCTCGGACCCTTCAAGCTCCTGCAACAATACTGTCACAGATCCCACCGGCATGATGCATCTGTCCGCTACAAAATGCGTTTGGACATATATGGTAGCTGCAAGGATGGGACGAAACCTAGTCTTTTCTACACCGTCTGCAGTTGCTTGCTCTGCAGCGTCTGAACACCACTCGCACCACTGCCGGTTTCCCTGCCATGACTAAATCACGAGAGGACTCGTGATTTGCTCGCGATATATTTTGGATACTAAATCCCTATAGAAACTAATAAAATCCTAGCCACGGACTCCTGGACTTCTGTTTTGGTCTTTGGTTCTCTCTGAATTCATCTTTCTTCTCCACCTTTACTCTATTCCGGTGCTTTGTGTCGCCTCCGGACACAAATCCTAGGAACTCATGGCTTGAAAACCAACCTGGCACGTTTGTTGGTTGGCTGTGAGATTGGCATTGTCTAAAACTCTCTAAAACTGCTACCTAGCTGCCTCATATTTGCTCTTTCTCCATGTCTCGGGATGATTTCAGAATGTCATTCCATGAATTCCACAACGCCTTACAATCCCGTCAATATAACTTCCTATATCCGAGAGGAAGACTGAAGTGTGCGTTGCACCATCCCATTTGGTAGTACTCGCCACTGGTATGCCCCTAGAGTGCGAGAATGCTGGTGCTTCCTTTGAGTCCTACCCAATTGCTATTTGCCAGTAACCACTTGCTCATGTAGCTATCCTGGTGATTACTGGCTCTTGCTTGTGGCGATCTGGAGCGAACAGGTCTTCCATGTTCGGTATGACCTCTGCATCGACCCTTGGTGACACTGTTCACGTCGGTCTATTGTCGACACAGTTTCCGTTGCTCACCTGAATTTTTCCGCTCGAGACGGACGGGTGCACTATACGAGGTTTTTGGACGTGACATGACTCACCAACGGTCCAACATCTTTTCTACCTCTTCTCGTTCACTTGCTTGGTTGGATCCTGGGATAGGGGTAGGCTTTCACATGTACGGGTTTTTGCGATGTTAAACTCCACCGTACATGTCTCTAGAAGTTGTCCGGCATGTTTATCAGTCTGGGCTGCACCTTTACTGTTCTAGGAGCCCCCTAACTTCCTCCTGTCTCCTACGGTCTAGCCCTTCATTCAGTGACACATCCCTGTATGACTCTTCTCTGGAATCTCTGGGCTTCTAATTCTCCCCTTTTCTGCTGGGTCTCCTTGCACCTCCATTCAATGTTTGCTGCTGCGCCTATGTGCTGAGTTCTCGCCTGAATTTATTTGCGGTGCAAATTTGCATGGAAAAGTTGTGATTTCCATTCACATCGATTCAGGTTGTCTGATCTACCTTTTCAATTGATGGTGATATGGTCCCTTCAATGCATCAGCAGCTGTTGTGATCCGTGGTAAGCAGTAACAGGACGTGATCTCCACCTTGAGGAAATTGCTTCCTCACTTCCCTGTCATATTGCTTCTTTGAACGACCTAGCCTCCTGCAAATACTTCTCCCTTGCGACCTTACATGTATCCTCTAGCCTTTGCATAGGTCTCCACATACTGATAAGTGGGTTTTGACTCTTCTGACTCCTGTTCTCCGGACTCTGCTCTTTGAGAATGCACACTGGTCCCCGAACTGTCCGCCCATACAGCAGCTCATTTGGGCGAAAAAAGCCTGTGCTCTCCTGAGGGGCTTACTGTCAGGCGAACTGTGCCGCTGGAATGTTGTGGTCCCAATCTTGCTGGCCTTTCCTCACAGAGCTTCTTTAAGATGCCCTTCAGCACACCAGTGAATTCTCTCTACAAAGCCATTTGCTTTGTGGGTGGGTATGGGGTAGTGAGAAGCTGTGTGATCCCTAGCGCAGGTGACCTCCATCATCTCTCCTGAAGGTGAACTGTGACCCCTGTCATGAGATTTGTGCTGGCACACCCACGCCGAGAAAAGATGTCTACCAGCTCACTTCAGCGACCTGTCTGCGTACTCTTACGCCCTTTCAATGCAATGCTTTGGGTATCTGGTCGCGTAGTCCACGAGCGTCAACACTTACCTAGTGCCCACTTCGGTACAGGGCGCGCATTGGGCCAATCTGGGCAAACTGCATCCCTCCTGATTGGAGTTGTCTCATAAAGGAGGCTGTTAAGAGGCGCCTTCCTCTTCGCCCCTCTTGGGGCCTGAACTTTGGTCAAAGTCTCATGACATGCAGAAGATCGCTTGTTGTCTGCCAATTGCTCCTGGCCTAAGATAGTCATCAATGATTCGGTACAGCTGTTTTGATGGTGCCGAGATGACCCGCCAGGAGCGACTCGTGACCCACGACATGACAGTGTCACGTTAACCTGCTGGTTACATCTAACTGTGTGGTCACATTACCTGTCTTCCCCCTGGTGAACACTCCGGTTTATCAACAGCGACTTCTCAAGAAATTCTGTCTCACCTCCTATATCCTCCTGTTTTCTCGCCACCTCTTGCCAACTCACTAAGACTTATACGAGCGAAGGGTCTTGTTCCTGCGGCCCTTTACTCTTCAAGCAGCACATCTTTGGCCTGACTTCTTCCGGGAACGATCTATCGGTTTATTATCACTTGCCTCCTTCTTGCTCCGTGTTTGAAATGCTGCCCCGGTAGAATGTCAACAACTCAGGTATCCCCTGGTATACCTTGCACCTGATATTTCCATTGATCAAATCATGTGGGGTTTCGCATCTCCCCAAAAGCATGTACAAATAGCCTGAGTAAGTTTGGGGTTACGTACTTCTATGTAGCACACTGGTAAACTACCTCAAAAGGGCCATCGATTAGATTTCAGGTCTGGGATTTGCCCTGTCAAATCCCTTTCTCGACCAGAGTCTGTTCGTACTTCCCGACTGAACTACCAGTGTCTCGTTTCACTGTGTTCACCCTCTGCTGGCCTATCACACCTTCTTCCACTGGTTACGTACCACTCTGCCTTGTGCCCTCCATCCCTGGACATAGACTGTGTCCTGTACTAGCCATAGGCTTGCACTCCACCTCTTCAGACTTGAATCCCCCCTTTGGTTCACTGCCAGGTCGTTTCCTTGACGACCTTATCCACCTCTTTGCAAGGCTGCTGCCTTTGGGAACCTCATGCGACTAATCCCTCGCCACATGTCCCGTCTTGTGACAATTGTAAACACCTAATGTCCCTTGCCCTTCCTTCTGCCCCACCAATGGGTTTGCAGGATATTTCGACAGGGGGGGGGATATAAAAAAAAAACTCCCCTAGTCTCCTTGCACTCTTCTCACTGGCTGCGCTACCTGTTTCGCCTGCTCCTTAGTGCCCAAAACCGTGCCTATCTTTACACTCTGCGAAACGTTCATCAACTCCCATGATGTATCTGGCTGTCTCTCTTTCAAATGTATGGTTTAACTCAGGGCGCAACCTGACAAATCTGTTCTTTCATAACTAGCTCTTTCAATTCAAGCGTACTACTTCTTCGTACCGCTCTACTCTTAACCACTTTTTCAAAATTGTGATCCAAAACGGTGCACCATCACTGAGTGTACGTCTCACCTGCTTGTAATTTTGCTCGACGAAATTTCTTACTGATCCCCTACTCTGTGAGGTCAATTCCTTTCATCAACGATTCTTCACAGTCGCGCCGAAATAGAATGTTGTTCTGCTGGTGGTAACGCAGTTAAAAATCTGTAATGACCTTACACCCGTCAGTAATACGCTGACAAAATGTTCTGACCTCTTTTCTTGATGGCCTAACCCTGACTGGTCGCATACCGTTTCGAAAGATGATGTATGCAGCAATCGAATCGGTACCTTCGGAGACATTTGGGTAACTTTGGTCGGGGGGCAGATAACTGCGCACAGAGTCACTGTTGAAGTTGAACTACATCATCGGTGGTCTCCCTTTGTATCCTCACTTTTCTATACTATAATTGAACATTTGAGCTTTCCGTTTCCTGCCGCTTCCCCCCTTTGACTTTCTGTTTTCCTGCCGCTTCCCTTAGTCTTTTGTGTCACTGCGCATTTCCCTTATTCTTTCTGTTTACCTGCCTTAGTCTTTCGGTTTCCTGAGTTAAACCTGGATTTTTCATTAGCTGAATCCTTAATCTTTCTGTTTCCTGCTCTGCGCTAGCTTTTTCTACTGCGTCGCGTCGGCTTTCCAGCGCGTTCGTCTCTTGCCTATCTTTTGTTGGTGTCATCGTATGCAGCTAACTCATCTCCTGGTATCCTAGATCTCGAGCGACGCTCACAAGTTGTTCTAATTGGGGGCGGGTTCTTTTTTCTTTCCGCCTGTATTTCTATTTTTTTTTTTTTTGATTCAAGTTGTTTTTGTTTTCTCTTAGACTGCCAAAATGGTGGTTACCGACACGAGGGACGTAATAAGCACAATCCTATGAATGATATTTTTAGCTTGGTAACATAGTAGTTAGTTTTTATAGACGCCTGCGCCGGACCCACTATGTTGAGCGTATTTTAGGCATTCTGTGAGATAAAAGTTCTCTGGGGCTGATATGCCCAAGGCCTAGTTTATACTATCTTGGATGCAATGCCCAAGCCGTGTTTTTAACTATACTGGGGAACATTCAGTAAGACAACCCCTTGTATTAGGTTGACAATAATTGTATCCCACCCAGCTTCCTCTCTGAGAAGCTTGAACAATTATAATAAATGGGCCTGTACTATCTGGCACGGCTCGCCCTTAATTGTCTTCCTCGGGTGTTGTCGTGGAGGTTGGACTTGGGCACTGCCTAACAACACTCAACAGCTTGCTTACTGTTCTCTTTATATTATCTGCATTAGTACATCTAACCACTAGTAAAGTCTTTTACTTTACTACACAATGATCATAGAACGAAACATCAATGCATATGGAATCAAACAAAATAAATACATTCTCTCTTTCCTATACTTCACAAAATCATTTATCTAATAAATCTTTAACATAACACGGGTATAAGTTGAGTTTCTTCTTTACATGGCCAGGTGATCTTAACTATTCACGAATCCATGTTCTTTTCTTGCCTTTTTTTTCTTTTCTCTGTCCTTTCACAAGCATCGACACAACTGTGGCACTGGTCTTGGTTAGGGACTGCTGGCACCGGTCAAGCCTGTGACTGCTGGCACTGGTCAGGTTAGACCGCTGGCGTGGTCAGGTTGGACTGAGATGAAAGGGCGCTGGCCCAAGTATGAGGTCGAACCCGGTTAAGATGGAACAGTGACTATCAACATCGAGTGTTCTTCCTTCTTCCTTCCTGATTTAAAGCATTTCACTCTCTCTATCTCTGTAGTCTGCTCTATTTTCAATGGTCTGGTTGCTTTTCTTTTCCTTTTCTTTTCTTTCTTTTTCTCTTAATTAGTTTGCAACTCTCTCTCTCCACATCTCTCTTTAGTCACTTCCTCTGCAGACTATCCTCTGATAATACTACTCACTTGGTCATTTCTCTCTCCCTTCATCTCTCTAACTCTCTCTCGGTCTTGAGCCTCACACAGAACCTCTTCCTCTATCTCTGTCTCTCGTCGTTCTCCGTTCTCCTCCTCACTCCCCGCTTCCACTTTCGTATCTTGAATTTCATCTGTCCAAGGGCGCGTACAATTGCGTCAGTATTTTAACGACGGTACCCGTTGTTATCTCCCTCTAATTCATTGGATATTTCAAATCATGACAGTCTCGCCTACAGCCTTACTATCTTGTTGTTGGTCAATTGGTCATTTTACATTGATTAGCATGATTTCACCCCCACCACAACACTACCTTCCCCCTCCTACTTCAATGGCGACGTCCGACTTAATACTGTGGGCGCTAGTCCTACAAATTAGGCTAGATGAGTCTGGGGCACAGGCTCTGTGATCCGTACGGGCAGAACATCGAAGCGGTCGGTTTCAAACGGCTTTGTCTGTCTGGCATGGACCGTACCGTCTCGTGTAGCCTCTCCGCTATGGCTTTATGGGCTAGCCCGAATATGGGCCGTTACTGAGCGCCTAGAATGTTTGGGTTGAAGCGGATGTCCTGAACAAAATTTGGCTGGCGACTATCCACGAGTTTGGTTGTTTTCATTGTGTCAGTGACAATTTCCCCCTTGCAAAGACCATGCTCCGCATTGTCTCAAACAACGGTGCATAAATGCCTACTACCGAATTTGCTGACACTCAGCTACACGTGCAAGTTCGAATAATACTTTTACAAATCCGGTTTACAAATTTATAAGATATATCATTTAGTGAATACCATCGTGAGTTATCATTGACGTGCGCTCTTGCGTTATTTCGACTCATTTTTAACGACATCTGTCGCGCACTTATGCAATCCCCCTACCTGCGGATTTGCATGCTCTCTCTTCACATTTCTTATGGAAAGCACAATATTATATGATCAATCGATCCATGACCACTTCACTGAGGAATCTCCATCCTCCTTATTGCATAATAATGCATCACTACCCTAGCGACTGTTGCTCCATAGCGTAACTACATTTAAATGAACAAAATCCTCACACAAATATATGATCAATAGACAACTGGGAATGAACCCATTATCCAATAAACATAACTGTAATAACACATGATTATTCATTCAAAGCACCCCGGATATGAATGACTTCCTTGAGTTTGCAGCTTGCCAGACTACAGGGCTTAAATAGTCCAGCTCGACTTCTGGCGACCGGGATGTACGCATAGTTTCCTGTAGGGCTGCATTGCCATTGCCCATCGCAGATACTCTGCTGTTTTTAATGCATGGCCTCCTGCAGGAATTTGAGTGGTTGATGACAGTCTTATCACTGAACTCTTTACCATTAAAGTATTTGTGGAATTTCTGCACGGCCCACACGAAGGTAAACACTCCTTCTACAAAGTTGCGTACCCTTATTCACACCTTTGTCATCTTCATGCTTAGCATACCTCACAGGGAACTCGACCCTTCATGCTCCTGCAACAATACTGCACCTATCCCACCACCTGATTGCATCTGTCCGACCAACTTAAAATGGTTTGGACATATCTGGTAGCTTCAAGATGGCGACGGAAACCTAGGTCTTTTCCATCACCGGTCGCAGTGCTTGCTCTGCTGCGTTCTGACCACCCCCCCCCCCTCGACCCCCCCCACTGCCGGTTCCCTGCCTTGACTTTAATCACTGAGCGGTACTCGTGATTTGCTGCGAAATTTGGAACATAAACTTCCTATAGAAACCAATATAAACTTGCAAGTACTCCTGATCTTCTGTTTTGGTCTTTGGTCTCTCTTGAATTCATCATCTTTCTCCACCTTTGCCGCTTTCCGGCTGCTTTGTCGTCGCCTCGTCATCAAAACTAGGTAAATCCAGCTTGAAAAAACCAACCTGGCACTTTGTTGGGCTGGCTGTGTGATTGGCTTTCTCACCTCTCCTAAAACTGCTCCTAGCTGCCTCATATGCTTTCCCATGTCTCGGATGCTATCTGGTGTCATCATGAATTCACAACCGCCGTCCAATCCTGTCTATAACTTCTTCTCATCCGAGAGAAGGACTGCAGGTGCGTGGACCCATCCAAAAGGAAGTACTCGCCACTGTTATAGCCCCTAGGAGTGGTGAATGCTGTGACCTTCCTTTGAGTCACTCACCCATGGCTAATGTGCCTGTATCCCTTGCTCAGAATCTATTCTGGTGAAATATGGCGCTTGTTGTGGCGATCTGAGCGAACAGGTCTTCAATGTTCGTATGACCTCTGCAGCGACCTTGGTGACCCTAGTTCAGACGTCTATAGTCGAACAGAATCCGTTGCGCACCTGAATTTTTTCCTCACTAAGACGGACGGGTGCTCTATACGTGGATCTTGGACGGTGCAATCACCCCAAGGTCCATCATCTTTTACTCATTCCTCGATTCTCTTGCTTGGTGGCATATGGATCGGGTAGGCTTTTCACATGTACGGGTATTTGCGAGGGTTAACTCCCACCGGTAATGTCTGATAGTGTTGTCCTGCCTGGTTTATCGAGTCTGGGTCGCCCTATACTGGTCTAGGAGCCCCTAACTTCCTCCTGTTCTACGTCTAGCCCTTAATACAGTGTCACATCCATGTAAGGACTCTTCTCATGGAAACTCATGGCAACAAAATATATCTCCCCTTCTTCTGATGGGGTCTCCTTCACATCATCAATGGAGTGCTGCTGCCGCCCTCATGTGCTGATGTCTCACCTGAAATATATTTGCGGCAGCAAATTTGCATGGAAAAGTTTTGTTTCCCATTCAACTTCGATTCGGTAGTCTGATCTTACCTTTTCAATGTGGTGAATGGTCACTTCCAATGCTTCAGCAGCTTGTTGTGATCCGTGGGAAGCAGTAACATGGACTGATCTCCACTGGGTGGTATTGCTTCCTCACACTTCCTGTTCATATTGCTTCTTCTGGATCGACCCTTGCCTCTGCAACCTCTCCCTTGCGTCCTTACATTGTCATCCTCTAAGCCTATTGCATAGGTCCACCACATACTGATAGTGGTTTTTGACCTATTTGACTCATGTTCTCCGGGTCTAAGCTCTTTGAGAATGCACACTGGTCCCGAACTGTCCGCCCATACAGAGCTCTAATGGCGAGAAAAGCCTGTGCTCTCCTGAGGGGCTTCCATGTTGGCGAACAGGTGACCGCTGGAAATGTAGCGCGTCCCAATCTGCTGGCTTTCCTCACTGAGCTACTTTAAGGGATGCCCGTCAGCAACTACACCATTGTATCTACCGATAGCACAATAGCCACTTGCTTTGTGGCGAGCGTATGTGGTCTCGGCAGAACCTGTGTGTTCCCTCGCAAGCCTGTTGAACACTCCGTCTAATCACTCCGAGGTGACTGTGACCCCCTGTTCACGGAGATTTTGTGCTGGCACACCATCGCGTGTAAAAGTTCTACCCAGCCCCTTCAGCGACCTGGTGGCGTATCTACGCCTTTCAATTGCAACTGCTTTGGGTATCTGGTCGCGTAGTCCACGAGCGTCAACACATTACCTGTTGCCATCCTTTGGAACAGGCAGCGATTGGGCCTATCAGGTCAAACGCCACCCTCCTGATTGTGAGTGTCAATTAAGGAGGCTGTTTAAGAGGCGCTTCCTCATTCGCCCTCTTGTGGCTGACACTTTGACAAACGTCACATGACATGCAGAAGAAACGCTTGTTTGTCTTGCCATTGGCTCACTGGCATTGAAAGTCATCAAAGTTCGGGTCAAGCTGTTTTGCTGGTGCCGAGATGAACCGCCTATGTGCGACCTCTCGTGACCCTCCTGAAATGACAGTGTCACCGATAATGCTGGTACCTCTAATTGAGGTGGTCACCTTAACTGTCTTCCCCTTGGTGACACTCGGTACAACAGCCCCGCCTTTCTCAAGAAATTCTGTCTCACTCCTTCTAACTCTGTTTCTCTCCACCTCTTGCAACTCCCAAGACTTCACGAGCGAAGGTTTGTTCCCTGCGCTGCCCTTAACTCATCAGGCGACTACATCTATGCCTGACTTTCCTTCCTGGAACGACTACGGTTTCTCAACCTTTTCACTCCTTCTTTGTTCCGTGTTTGAATATGATGCCCTGTTTGCTGTCATCTACTCAGGATCCTGGAATCCCTTGCCCCTGGAATTATTTCTTTTTTCTTTTCACAATGTTCTAAGCATGAAGGGGTTTCTCATTCTCCTATCGCAGACAAACTGCCTGAGAGTAAGGGGTACGTACTTCTTTCTTAGCAACTGGAAACTCCATCACAGTGCCATCGATAGAGTACGGGTCTGGATTTGCACTGTCAATATCCCTTCTCGACAGCGTTGTTCGGTACTACACCGCATGATACACTGGGTCTCGTACACTTTCACCCTCTGCTGGCCCAATCCACCCTTCTTCACTGGTAACGAACCACACTGCCTAGTGCCCTCCATTCCCGGACACTGACTGACTGTCACTGTACTTGCCATAGGCTGCTCTCCACCCTCTTCAGACTGATCCCCTTTGGTTCCACTGCAGTCGATTCCTTGACGACCCTTATCCACCTCTTGCAGGCTGATGCCTTCTGGAACCTCATGCGACATTCCCTGCCACATGTCCCATTCTGGTGACAAATGAAACACCTAATGTCCTTTTGCCCTTTCCTTCTGCCCCACCACTGGGTTTGCAGACTTTGCAGAAAACTCCCCTAGTCTCTTTGCACTCTTCTCACCTGTGCTGGGCACCTGTTTTCCTGCACCTTTGTGCCCAAAACGTGGCCTCCTCTATACACCTCTGGAACTTCAACAACTCCCCTGCTGTCCTCTGGCTGTCTCTCTTTCCAAATGTTTGGTTTAAAATCTCGGGCCGCACCTGACAAAATCTGTTCTTCATAATAGCTCTTTCAATTCGCGAACTCCTTATTCGTACGTCAACTCTAACACTTTTCAAATAGTGATCCAAGTGCTACCAAACTGACGGGTACGTCTCACCTGATTGTAATTTAGGGAACGAAAATTTCTTCCTGAACCCCTCCTACTGTGAGTCAACTCCTTTCTTCAACGATTCCATTCAACAGCCCGAAAATCTGAATGTTGTTCTGCTGGTACGCAGTTAAAATCTGTTAAAGGCCTTACCCAGTCAGAACGCTGACAATATGACATGCCCACTCTCTGTAGGCCAACCCCTGATGGTCGCATACGTTTCGAAAACACTGAGGTATGCATCAATCGGTATCGGTTCCCTTCGGAGTTTTTGGGTAAATTTGGTCGGGGGGCGGTTACTTGCGCACAGAGTCACTTGGAAATGTTGAAATAACCATCATCGGTGGCCTCCCTTTGTATCCTCACTTTTATCTAACTCTTATTTGAACCTTGAATCTTTCCGTTTCCTGCGCTTCCTGTAGTCTTTCTGTTCTGCGCTTCCCTTAGTCTTTCTGTTTCTCGGAGCTTCGTATTCTTTCTGTTTCCTGCCTTATTCTTTCTGTTTCCTGCGTAACCTGTTTATTCATTAGGCCTGAATCCTTAATCTTTTGTTTCATGCTCTGCGCTAGCTTTTTCTCCTGACGACGCGTCGTCTTTCCGTGCCGGCTTAGTTCGTTTCTCTTTCCATCTTTTGGTGGTTTTCAACGAATGCCGCAACTCATTCCTGAGTAACCTAGATCACGAGCGACGCTCACAGTGGTTCGATAGGGGGTGTTCTTTTCTTCCGCATTATATCTCTTTTTTTTTTTTTTTGACAAGTTTTTTTTTTTCTCTACGTGACATGCCAACTGGTTGGTTACGACTCGAGTGGACGTATAGCACAATCACTGCTGGAATGATATAATATTAGCTTGGGTCAACGTTGTTAGTTTTTTTAAGACGCCCAGCGCCTGACCCATATATGACGAGCGAATTATAGGCAATCTGTGCGAATTAAGTACTCTGGGGCTGAAATGCCATGCCTACGTATTTAACTATCCTTGGGAAGCAATGCCAAGCCTAGTATTATCTATCTGGGAAATACAGTAATGACAACCCTTGTCTTAGATTACAATACTTGAATCCACCCGCTTCCTCTCTGAGATGGGGAACCAATATATTAAATGGGCCAGAATTTCCTGGCTGGCTCGCCAATAAAATTGTCATTCTGGGTGATGTCGATGGAGGAAGGACTAGACACAGCCAAACTCACTCACAGCTTGCTTTCGATCTCATCTGATATCATGCTTTCTTCACATCCAATAACAAATCCACTATATAAGGTCTATAACTTTATACACATGATCATGAACGAAACATCAATGCATATGGAATCAATACAAAATTAAACATTCTCTCTTTCTGAAGTCACAAAATCATGTATCTTAAAACATCATTAACTAACCCGGGTATAAATAGATTTCTTCTTTAATGGCCAGGTTAATCTTAACTATTCACGAATCCCTGTCTTTTCTTTCTTTTTTTTCTTTTCACTGTCACTTTCACATGCAGACACACTGGCTGGCATGGTCTTGGTTAGACTGCTGGCCACGGGTTCAAGTGACTGCTGGCGCTGTCAGGTTAGGACCGCTGGAGTTGGTCAGGTTGGATTGCGATGAAAGTGGCGCTGGCCAAGTATGCAGGTACGGAACCCCGGTTAAGATGGATACAGTGGGTCTTCCAACATCGATCTGTTCTCCTTTCTTCCTTCCTGCATTAACGCATTTCCACTCACTCTCTTCTCTCTTCTAGTCTGCTCTATCCTAATGGACATGGTTGCTTTCTTTTCCTTTTCTTTTCTTTCTTTTTCTCTTCATTGATAGCAACTCTCTCTCTCCACATCTCATCTTTAGTACCTTCTCTGCGACTTCTCCTGACTAATCTCGCCCCCTCACTTGGTTCTCTGCTCTCCTCCCTTCATCTCGTCCCCGGCTCTCTCTCGTCAGAGCTCACTCAGAAACTTCTTCCTCTCTCTCTGTCTCTCTTCGTTCTCCAGTTCTTCTATCCTCCCACTCCCGCAATCCCTATCTTTCTTGAAACTCACTGTCTCCAAGGCGAGTAACCATTGGTCAGTATTTTGTACCGCCTCGTACCCGTTGTTATCTCCCTCTAATATTTCATTGGATATTCTTATCATGACAGTCACGCCTACACGCCTTACTCTCTGTGGTGGTCAAGTGGTATTTAATTTGATTCGCTTGATTTCACCCCACCACACTCAACCTTCCCCCCTCCTACTTCATCTTGGCGACGTTTCCGATTAACTTTGTGGCGCTAGTCCTACAAATTGGCTAGATGAGTCTGGCCAGGCACTGAGATCCGTCACGGGCAAGACATCGAGGCGTCGGTCAATCGCTTTTAGTCTGTCTGGCTGGGACCGTACCGTTCTCCGTGAAGCCTCTCCGCTAAGCGTAATTGGCTTGACCCGTCATATGGGCCCGTCTTACTGGCCTCCTAGAATGTTTGGGTTGAAGCTTATGTCCGAACAAATTGGCTGGCGCTAACACGAGTATTGGTTGTCTTCATTTTTGTCCGTGACAATTTTTCCCCTTGCAAAAAGGACCATGCTCCGGCTTGTCTCAAAACAACGGTTGCAAAAAAAGGACAACTACCGAATTTGCTGACACACAGCTACACGTGCAATGTTCGAAAAATATCTTTACAACTAACCGGTTTTCAAATTATAAAATATATCATTGTGTTTAACAACTCCATTGAGTTATCATGGACCGTGCGCTCTTCGTTATTTCGACTCAATTTTATAACGACCTCTGTGCGCACTTATGCAATCCCCCTACCTGCGGCATTTGCATCTCTCCTCTTCACACATTCTTATGGAAGCACAATATAATATGATCAACGATCCATGTCACTTCACTGAGGAATCTCCATCTCCCCTTATTGCTAATAATGCATCAAATACCCAAGCGACTGTAATGCTCATGCGTAACTACATTTACATGAACAATCTCACACATATATATGAACCATAGCCAAAGAGGGGAATGAAACCATATCCAATCTATACATAACTGTAATCATCCACCATATTATCAACAAAGTACCCCGGAATTTGAAGACTTCCTCTGAGTTGCAGCTTGCTAGACTACAGGCTTAAATAGTCAGCTCCCGACATTCTGTCGACCGGGAATGTACTGCACTCGATTCTGTAGGGCTGCAATGCCATTGGCCCAAACGAAGAACTCTTGCTGTTTTTCAGCTGCGCCTCTGCAGGAATTTGAAGTGGTTAGTGTGATGAGCAGTCTCTATCATCGTATCTCTTTCCCATAATCAAGTTTTTGTGGAATTTTCTGCATGGCCACACGACGCACTCTATAAACACTCCGTCTCCACCTTGGCGTACCCTTCTTTCACACTTTGTCAACTTCAGGCTAGCATACCTTCACAGGGAACTGACCCCTTCATGCGCCTGCAAGACAAATACTTGCTCTTTCCCACGCCTGTTGCATCTGTCCGCAAACAAATATGAGTTTGGTCATATCTGGTAGCTCAAGATGGGACGGAAACCTAGTCATTTCCAAACACCGTCTGCAGTGCTTGCTCTGCAGCGTTCTGACCACTCGACCACTGGACGGTTTCCCTGCCTTGGACTAATCACTGAGAGGACTCGTGTTGCTGCGAAATTTGGAACAACAACTCCCTATAGAAACCAATTTAACCTTGCAGACTCCCTGACTTCTGTATTGCGTCTTTGGTCTCTCGTATTCTCATCTTCTCACCTTTCTCTTTCCGGCATGCTTTGTGTTCGCCTACGACAACAAACCTTGTAACTCCAGCTTGGAAAACAACTGGCTCTGTGTTGGTCTGGCTGTAGATTGGCTTGTCTCAAACTCTTTAATAACTGCTCCTAGCTGCTCTTATGCTTCTTCCATTCTCGGGTATGCTATCATAATGTCATCCATGAAATTCACAACGTCCTTCCAATTCCGTCAATAACTTTCCTTCATATCCGAGAGAGACTTGCAGGTTCGTTGACCATCCGCAAAAGGAAGTACTAGCCAGGGTATTTCCCCCTAGGAGGGAGAATGCTGTGACTTCACTTTGAGTCCTCACCCAAGGCTATTTGCCAGTATACCCTCTTGCTCAGATCTATCTGGGTGAAATAATGGCTCTTGATTGTGGCGATCTGAGCGAACAGGTTTCCTGTTCTGGTATGACCTCATGCTTCAGACCTGGTGGGACACTGTTCAGACGTCATCATAGTCGACACAGATATCGATTGCTCACCTGACTTTTTCCTCACTAAGACGGACGGGTGCACTATACGAAGGAGTTGGACGGTTCAATCACCTAGGTAACATCTTTTCTACCGCTTCCTCGTTCTCTTGGCTTGGTTGGCATTTGGGATCGGTAGGCTTGCACATGTAGGGTTTTTTGCGATGTAACTCAACGTTCATGTCTCTAGAGTTGTCCTGCCTGGTTTATTCTGTCAGGGTCGCCCTATACTGTTCTGGAGCCCCCTAAATTCATCCTGTCTCCTACTGTCTTGCCTTCATACAGTGAACACATCCCTGTATGACTCTTCTCCTGGAAATCAGGCAACAAAATCTCCCCCTCTTCTGCTGGGTCTCCTTCACCTCCACCAATGATTGCTGCTGCGCCTATGTGCTTTTTGAGTCTCACGCCTGATTATATTGGCGGAGCAAATTTGACATGGAAAAGTGTTGATTTCCCATTCACATCGATTCGGTATAGTCCTGATACTACCTTTTCAATGATGGTGAATGGTCCCTTACATGCATCTGCAGTTGTTGTGATCCGTGGGAAGCAGTTACAGGACTTGATCTCCCACCTTGAGGAATTGCTTCCTCTCCTTCTGTCATATTGCTTCTTATGGATCGACCCTAGGCCTCTGCTAAACTCTCCCTTGCGCCTTACCATGTCTCCTCTAGCCTATTTGCGTAGCGTACACCACTTACTGATAAGTGGTTTTGACCTCTTGACTCCTGTTATCGGACCAAGCTTTTGAGAATGCACACTGGTCCCGAACTGTCCGCCACATACAGCAGCTAAAATGGCGATAGCCTGTGTTCTCATGAGGGGCTTCCTGTAGGCGAACAGTGCAGCTGGAATGTAGCCGGTCCCAATCTGCTGGGCTTTCCGCACAGAGCTTCTTTAAGATGCCCTTTCGGCACACATTGAATCTCTACACCAAGCATTGCATTGTGGGTGTTATGGGGTAGTGAGAAGCTGTGTGATCCCTAGCTGCCTGTTGACCTACCTCATCACGCCCTGAGGTGAACTGGGTCCCCCTGTCACTGAGAATTTTGTGCGGATGGAACCCCACGCGAGAAAAGATGTCTACCAGCCCTTCAGCGACGGTTTTGCGTTTCTACAGCCTTTAATGTGCAACTGCTTCTGGGTATCTGGTCGCGTAGTCCAGAGCGTCAACACATATGTGCCCACCTTTGGACAGGGCGCGTTTGGGCCTTTCAGCGTCAACAGCCTCCCGCCTGAATGGAGTGTCAATTAAAGGAGGCTGTTTTTAAGGGCGCCTTCCTCTTGCCCCTCTTGTGGCTGTCCTTTGAACTCGTTCATTGAAATGCTGAGCGCTTGATGTCTGCCTTTGCTCCTGTGCCAATGAAAGTCATCTAAGATTGGTCAGCTGTGGTTGCTGGTGCCGTGATGACCCGCCTTGAGCAGACTCGTGTCCCACTGGACATGTCAGTTGTCACGTTAACTGCTGGTACCTCTAACTGAGTGGTCACCTTACCTGTCTTCCCCTTTGGTGAAATCGGTTACAACAGACCGCCTTCACAAGAAATTCTGTCTCACCTACTCTAACCTCCTGTTCTCTTCTCCTCTTGCCTACTCCAAGTCTTCACGAGCGAAGGGTTCTTGCTTACCTGCTCGCTGCCCTATACTCAATGCATGCGACACATTATTGCCTGACTTTCCTTCCTGGAACGATCTACGGTTATCAACCTTTTCCATCCTTTCTTGCTGCCGTGTGTGAACTGCTGCCCCTGCCTGTTGTTAGCAGTCATACCATCTCAGGATCCCCTGGATACCTGGACCCCTGGATTATTTCATAATGTATTCAGATCATGAAGGGGTTTCTCCATCAACCAACGCAGACAACTCGCCTGTAGAAGTAAGGGGTACGTATTCAATCTTAGAACTGGTAAATCCCTCACAGTGCCATCGAATTAGAGTCAGGTCTGGATTTGCCATGTCAATCCCCTTTCTCGTCCAGCGTTGGTCGTACTACACCGCATGAACAACCAGTGTTCGTAACTCTTTCCTCCTATGATGGCCAATCCACCATTCTTCCAATGGTAACGAACACTCAGCCCTAGTGCCCTCATCAATGACACTGACTGCTGTCCAGTGGCTTGCCATTGGCTGCTCTTCACCCTCTTCCAGACTGAATCCCCTTTGGTTCACTGCAGGTCGTTTCCCTTTACGGACCTTTATCCTACCTCTTGAAGGCTGCTGCCTTTGGAACCTCATGCGACAATCCCCTCGCCCCATGGTCCCATTCTTGTGACAAATGAAAAACACCTAATGTCCCTTTGCCCTTCTTATGCCCCACACTGGGTTTGCAGACTTTGCAGAAAACTCCCCTTGTCTCCTTGCTCTCTTCTCACCTGTGCCTGGCACTGTTTCTCCTGCTCCTTGTGCCCAAACGTGCTCTCTCTATACACTCTGCGAACTTCAACAACTCCCTGCATGTCTCTGGCTGTCTCTCTTTCAATTGTAGGGTTAACTCAGGCGCAACATGACAAAATATGTTCTTTCATAACTAGCTCTTTTCAATTCACGCGATCCTTCTTAGTACGCCCACAACTCTAATCATTTTCAAATAGTGATCCAAAACCGTGCACCAAATGAGTGGGACGTCGCACCGGCTTGTAATTTTGCTGAACGAAATTTATTCTGAACCCCTCTCTGTGAGGTCAATCCATTCATTCACGATTCCTTAAGACAGCGCCGAAAATCTGACTGTTGGTTCTGCTGGTAACGCCAGTAAAATATGTAATGCCTTACCGTCAGGAACGCTGACAAAATGACTGCCCCCCCCCCCATCTTCTGAAGGCCCAACCCTGACTGCGTCGCATACGTTTCGAAACGACTGTTGTGATTGCATCAATCGAATCGGTTCCTTCGGAGAATTTGGGTAACTTTGGTCGGGGGGGCGTATACGCGCACTGAGTCTCTGGAAAGTGAACTACCATCATCGGTGGTCTCCTTTGTACCTCATTTTCTCTAACTCTAATTGAACTTTAATCTTTCCGTTTCCTGCGCTTCCTTTAGTCTTTCTGTTTCTGCGCTTCCTTAGTCTTTTTGTTTCCTGCGCTTCCTTATTCTTTCTGTTTCCTGCCTTATTCTTTCTGTTTCCTTGCCGTAACCTGAGTATCTATTAGCCTGAATCCTTAATCTTTCTGATTTTCCTCGCGTCTGCGCTAGCTTTTTTACTGCGACGGCGTCGTCTTTCGCGCGTTCTTCGTCTCTTTCCATCTGTTGTTGGTTTTCAACGAATGCTCGCATCTCATCTCTGAGTAACTAGATCACGAGCGACGCTCACAAGTTGTTCAATAGGGGTGTCTTTTCTTCCGCAATTATATCTATTTTTTTTTTTTTTGAACAAGTTTTTTTTTTTCTCTTCGACAGCCAAACTGGGGGTTTACCGACACGAGTGACGTAATAGCACATCCTATGATTGATAATATAGCTGGCGCGACATCCGTTGTTAGTTTTTATAAGTACGCCCAGGCGCCTGACCCAACTCTGTAGAGCGAATTATAGGCTATCTGTGCGATATATAAGTACTCTGGGGCTGAAATGCCTAAGCTACGTATTAACGTTCTTGGAAGCAATGCAAGCTCAGTATTTAACTATTATTGGGTTAATACAGTAAGGACAACCCCTGTCTTAGGATTACATTACTTGAATACCACCCAGCTTCCTCTCTGTGAAGTTGTACAAGTATAATAAATGGGCCAGATTAATCCTGGCAGGCGCGCAATAAATTGTCTCACAACCTCGGGTGATGTCCGATGAGAGGAAGGAATTAGCGCACAGCCATAACACACTCACAGCTTGCTTACGATCTCTCATTCATATACATGGCATTCGTCACATCAAACCAACTAGTAATGTCTATAACTTTACTACCACATGATCATTAGAACGAACATCAATGCATATGGGATATCCAACAAAATAAAACTTCTCTCTTCCTGACATTCACAAATTCATTTTCATCTAATACATCATTAACTAACCCGGGGTATAAATAGATTTCTACTTTACCTGCCAGGTGATCTTAATATTCACGATCACTGTCTTTTCCTTTTCCTTTTTTTTCTTTTCACTGTCTTTTCACAAGCACGACACAATGCTGGCACTGGTCTGGTTAGACTGTGGCACCGGTTCAAGCTGGACTGCTGGCACTGGTCAGGTTTGACCGCTGGCGTTGGTCAGGTTGGACTGCCGAATTGAAAGGGCGTGGCCAAGTTCGAGGTCGAACCCGGTTAAGACTGGAACAGTGACCTATCAACATCGATCTGTTCTCCTTTTTCTTCTGCCATAACGCATGTCATCGCTCTCTCTCGTCTAGTCTGCTCATCAAATGGAACTATGGTTTGCTTTTCTTTTCCTTTTCTTTTTATTTCTTTTTCTATCATTAGTTTGCAACTCTCTCTTCATCTCTCTTTAGTCCTTCCTCGGCAGACTATCTCCTGCAATCTCTCTACTTGGTTCTCTTCTATACCTCCCTTCATCTCTCTGCTCTCTCTCGTCAGAGCTCTCACAGAACCTCTTTCCTCTCTCTTGTTCTCTCTTCGTCTCCCGTTCTCCTCCTCCACTCCGCTTTCCACTTTCTTATCTTGTAACTCATCGTCCAAGGGCGAGTACATGGTCAGTTTTTTTACGCCTCGTACCCGAAGTTTATCTCCCTTATTTCATTGGTTATTCAAAATCGGACAGTCACGCCTACACGCTTACCTCTCTGTGGTGGTCAAATTGGTCATTTAATTGATTAGGCCATTGATTTCACCCCCACAACACACTACCGTCCCCTCATACTTCCAACTCGGTCGACGTCCGACTTACTTGTGGGCGCTTTGTCCTACAAATTGGCCTAGTTGAGTCTGGCAGGCACTGTGATCGTTCCGGGCATGGCAGACATCGAGGCGTCGGTTCAAAACGGCTTAGTCTGTCTGCTGGACCGTACCGTCTCGTGACTGCCGCTCCGCTAAGCTTAATGGCTGACCCGACAGATGGGCCGTTCTACCTGGCGCCTATGAATGTTTGGGTTGAAGCTTTGTCCGAACAAAATTGTGCTGGCGACTAACCACGAGTTCGGTTGTTTCATTTTTGTCCGTGACAGTTGTGTCGTAGGTGTGTTGTTGGTGTGTGTGTGTGTGTGTGTGTGTGTGTGTGTGTGTGTGTGTGTGTGTCGCGTGTGTGTGTGTTTGTGTGTGTGTGTGTGTGGGTGTGGGTGCCTGTGTGTGTGTGTGTGGTGTGTGTGTTGTTGTGTGTGGCTTGCATGCGTGCGTGGTACGTGTGTGTGTTGTTGCTGCCGCGCACGTGTGTGTATGCATGCGCGCGCGCCCGTGTGTGTTCGCGCGTGCGCTGGAACAGGATAGAAATGGGGAGGCAGTGCTTCGACACGTGAGTGACTGAGAGAGAGAGACAGAGAGAGAGAGAGAGAGAGAGAGAGAGAGAGAAGAGAGAGAGAGAGAGAGAGAGAGAGAGAGAGGAGAGTGTGTGTGTGTGTTTTGTGTGTGTGTGTGTGTGTGTTGTGTGTGTGTGTGTGTGTGTGTGTGTGTGTGTGTGTGTGTGTGTGTGTGCGCGTGTGCGTGTGCATGTGCGTCCATGACTGTTCACGCACGTGGATGTGTATGCATGTATGTTTGGCATACAAACATGCGCGTGTCTGTACTTACGACTGCGAGGGCTAACGTACGAGCGTGTATATTTAGAGCTGATGATTAACCCTCCCTA
>JAFLJL010014812.1:5000-7500 GCA_018398815.1 Conus ventricosus | reverse complement strand
GTGTGTGCGTGTGTCTTTATGTATATGTGTGTGTCTGTGTGTGTCAGTATGCATCCGTGTGTGTGTGTGTGTGTGTGTGTGTGTGTGTGTGTGTGTGTGTGTGTGTGTGTGTGTGTGTGTGTGTGTTGTCAGCACAACACTATGTTAATCTGCCAGTAAATGGTTTCAGTCAGTCAGTCAGTGTGTGTGTGTGTGTGTGTGTGTGTGTGTGTGTGTGTGTGTGTGTGTGTGTGTGTGTGTGTGTGTGTGTGTGTGTGTGTGTGCGTGCGTGCGTGCGTGCGGGCGTGTGTGTGTGTGTGTGTGTGTGTGTGTGTGTGTGTGTGTGTGTGTGTGTGTGTGTGTGTGTGTGTGTGTGGTGTGTGTGTGTGTGTGTGTGTGTGCATGAGTGCGTGCGTGCGTGCGTGCGTGTGTTTGCTCGCTCGCACACGCATGGTGTGTCTGTATATACGTGTGTGTGTTCGCATATTCGTAGGTCCGTACACTTTTTTTTTTCACATAAAACTAATTGTGCTCCCCCCAAAAATCTATGTCTCTCTGTTTTTTTGCCCGCTGTCTCTTTCATTTTTTTCCTTTTTTTCTTTTTCTCCCCTTTACGATTTTCTACCCCCAAACTCCCAATCTCGCCTTTCCCCAAACCCGGGGATGGGTTAAAATTTAATTTTATGACCCCAGGGGGAGCTTTTTTACATTATTCTTCCCCCCCCTTTGACTCGGGGACTGGGGGCTTACCCACCTAGTCCCAAAATTCTTTTCAGTTTTACGTAGGCCCCTTTTTTCCTCTATGAGGGGAAACTGTGTGTGTGTGTTTTTTGGGGTTGTGGGTGGGGGTGTGTGTGTGGTGTGTTTGATGTTGTGTGTGTGTGGTAGTTTTTTCAGCAAAACACTATGTTAATCTGACGAAAAGGGTTTTTAAAGCCCAGTCATTTGTGTTTGTGGGGGTTTGGTTTGTGTGTGTGTGTGTTGTGTGTGTGTGTGTGTGTGTTTGGTGTTGTGTGTTGTGTGTGTGTGGGGTGTGTTTGTTTGTTTTGTGTGTGTGTGTGTTTTTGGGGTGTGTTGTGTGTTGTGTGTGTGTGAGTGGTGTGTGTTTGTGTGTGTGTTGTGTGTGTGTTTTGGTGGTTTGTGTGTGTTGGGGTTTTGTGTGGTGTGGTGTGTGTGTGTGTGTGTGTGTGTGTGGTGTGTGGGGTGTGTGTTTTGTGTGTGGTGTGTGGTGTGTGTGTGTGTGTGTTGTGCTTTCCCCTTTCGTTTGTGTCTGTCAACCCCTTTCTCTCGTTTTTCTATTTTCCCATCCTCTCTCCTCTCCCCTCTCTCTCAATCTCTCTCTCTCTCTCTCTCCTCTCTTCTCCTCCCCTCCCCCCTCTCTCTCTCTCTCCCTCTCTCTCCCCTCCTCTCTTCCTCTCTCTCTCTCTCTCTTGAAACTCCACATGCTCCTTTTTCCCTTCTCTCATCTTTCCCCAAACGGGTATCAAAGTTGTCGTTTTGGTGAGGGTTCTCCTAAAGGCCCCCTCTCGGGTTCAGTTTTCTTTTTATAGACCCCACAGAGACATCATTTGTTTTCCTTCCTCAGCCTCCTTTTTTTATTGGAAGGGGTTCTTTTTACTATCTGGTGTGGTGTAAAGTGTGTGTGTGGTGTGGGGTGTTTGTGTGTTGTGTTTTTGTTGCGTGCTTTGCTTGGGGTTTTTGTTTGGGTGTGTGTGTTTTGGTGTGTGTGTGTGTGTGGGGTGTGTGGGGGTTGTGTGGGGTGTGTTGTGTTGTTTTTTCTTGTATGTGGTGTGTGGGTGTGTGTGTTGTGTGTGGTGTTTTTGTGTGTGTGTTGTGTGGGTTTTGGTTGTTTTTTTTTTTAGTGTGTGTGGGGTGTGTGTGTGTTTTTTGGGGTGTGTGTTTTGTGTGTGGTTTTTTGTGGTGTGTGTGTGTTTTGAGCGTGTGGAATGTTTTTGGTGTGTGTTGTGGTGTGTGTGTGGTGTGTTGTTTGTGGTGTGTGTTTTGGGTGTTGTGTTTTGTGTGGGGGCGGGGTGGTGTGTGTGTGTGTGTTAGGGGGGTTGTGGTGTAGGGGGTGCTGTTTTGTGTCCCGTATGAAAATGTGCAGTGCCATGTGGGGTTTTGGGGCGTTTGCCCTTTATGTTTCCGTGTGTCTTGGGGGTCTGTATGCATGCCCCCCGAACGTACGTGCGGGGGCGTGCGTGGTGCGTTTTGTGTGTGTGTGTGGGGGTTGGTGTGTGTGTGTGTGTGTGTGTGGGGTGTGGGTGTGTGTGTGTTCATCGTGCTTGCGTGTTTTTTGCTCCCCTCGCCCCCGCACACCAGGGTGGGGCCCTGTATATACGTATGTGTTTCGCAAAATTCGGGGGTTTCCCGAACACCATTTTTTTTAAAAAGAAACAAAAGTGGGCCCCTCCAAACTAGGGGTCTCTCTTTTTGGCTGTCTGTCTCTCTTTTTTTGGGGTTTTTTTTCTTTTTTTTTAATTCTCTCCCCTGACGAATTCGTCCAACACATATCTCCCCTTTT
>JAFLJL010014811.1:17717-28617 GCA_018398815.1 Conus ventricosus | reverse complement strand
CTTGAAGGGGGGCCCATTTACACAAATTAATATGCACATACACTGTACAACAAAGTCTTGTCCTTCTCACTTCGCTTCTTGCAGTGCACAAATATCGATTGTCCTTTCGTGCTACAAAATATATCTCGGAGATATACAAGATTATGTATGCACACAAGAAATATACAATGTCTGAGTGTGTTGTAGCGTGGTTGAATGTGGAGGTATGTGTTTATGTGATTGCCACTCAGCTTCACGGAATCGTGTAGCGTTCCGGAGTTCCGCTGACGTTCACAGTTCAGTTCCAGACCCCGGCAAGGTTGACACACCAGCACTTTCCCTCTCAACGAGAATGTAGCAGGATAAAGATGTGTGACGAAGATGAAGATAAAGATGCGGAGAGATGAGCAGGATGGATGTAACAGGAAAAGTAGGAAAAGTAAGAGTAGGAGTAGGAGTAGGAGTACCAGTAGGACCTGCAAGATAACAATCGTCTTAGATCTTGCACTATAGTGGCACATCACTATTCCACCACTACATGCTCCAACACACTTTACAATTGCACTAGCTTGCTCTATCCTTTACAATTGATTTCCTTCAAAAATTGCTTTATGATAAAACTCGTTAACTAAGAAGGAAGTGTACACGCATATTCCAATCTGCCTTGACTGAGTTATTCGCCAAGGCTTAATGCTTGATGAATTACAATTATATTAATCCTTGAACAGATTAAATCAAATGCGTCAATCTTCTATTATACAGATCACTTAGATCCACGAAAATGCTTCGTTCATAACTTGAAACTCGTTTACGATTCTTTAAATAATAATCTGCATTCACACAAATATCATATCTTCTAAATATGGTTACATGCAACGGTGAGCTGAAATAGAATTTACATAATATGGGTAGTACATGCAACACGATATGATGAGAGCAAACAGATGAAAATGACAGCTCTACAATCAATCATACGTGTTGACTGGTAAATCTGAAATATTTAATTCAGAGCATTTCAGATGATCGCGCGCACAAAATATTATTGAACCGGTAAATGTGCCTTAATGCGATTATATTGAAGAAAATTTGTTGCGCTATACGAAAAAAAGATTTCGATCTATTTACCTCAACACAGTCTTCTATGGCCACAGTTATCGACTTTGCCCACGGAACGATGAGACTCGTTTAGGCCTTCCCCGTAAAGGTTTTGGGTGTCGTCGAATGCCTGTAGTGCCCCTTCAGTCCGGCTTGACTGATACCTTCAAAAGGTTTACTCTTCTTCGAATAATTTGACCTTTCTTGCGGAGCAATTTATCGTCGACCCGGTTGATCAAGATCGTATGATGCAACGGTCAATACTTACTGCACATGCGCGGACGGAGAACCTGACACTTGGATAACTACGATTGGTCAGTACCATGGTTTTCCATGCTCTACAATTGTAAATTATTTCAATTATTAATACAAATACAAGTCTACATAACGTTTGAAATTATAAGCGTACTGCCTTAAAGCAAAGACTAACAATTAGTTTCATCGTTTGGGGATAGAAATATAAAACAAGCGCAGAGCCAATAGACGTCATATGTCGATTGCGTCATTTTCTTAATGAAAATGACCCGAGCTTATTTAATGAATGTCACATTGGGCCCCTGGGATTTTTATAGTACTTGGGATACAATTTTCTACCAATATTGATAGTATTGTAGTTCTCAATTTTGACAATAAGCTTTTGCAGATTAAAAGCATTTTAGCTAAATCGAATAAAAGACTTCTAACACCTTTTGGAAAAATACTGTTATTAAAACTTTGGCAATGTCCAAAATCGTACATTTATTTAGTAATCTTCCCGATCCCAAGGATAATTTTTTACAGGAACTTGACACATGCTTCAAGTTTTTGTGGGAGGGGAAAACCCCAAATCGGTAAGTAAAGTGGTGTGTCAAAATGATGAAAGGGTGGACTAAGAATTTTAAATTTTTCGCTTTTTGTGCTGTTAAAATACCCGGTTAAAAAAGAATTTTTCTGGGCAACCCTAATAATCTTCGGAATTTTTCCCTTTTTCTTTGTTCCGGGGATTGGACAAACGGGGTGGTAAATAGTCAATACATTACGCCCAAAAACAAAAAATACCTTTTGAAGGGGAGTCCTAAAACTTTTTAAAAAATTTATCTTTAAATGTATATCGAGAATATTCAGTTTTTGCTTGAAGTATTCTTTATAAATTAATATATTAAAGAAGGGGGTTTTTTTGGTTTTAAAAAATGGGGGAAGAAGGTAATGGAAAGTGCGAGTTTGATGAATGAAAAGGAGTTTTCCTCTCTTTTGAAAACTTCTGTAAAAAAATTTCCCAAAGAAAAGATAATTTTTACTTTTTTGCGGTGTTATCGGGAGTAAAGACATATCAAAAAAAAAGCCCCCAATCCCTATTTACACCAAGGTAAAAATTTAAAGGGTCAAAAAGAATTTTTTAAAAAGGAGAAACAGTACTCCCCTTGAAGTTCCCCCATTTTCCATGGGGGTGTTGCTGTGGGGGGGGAAGGGGAGGGGGGGGGGAAGCGCAGAGTGACCTCAGTCGATCCCCTCTCCCCTACCTCTAACTGTCACCACAAAGCCTCAACCAGGACACCATCACCCTCCTCACGTCTTCAACAACACCATGGTCTACTTCCCCTCACCCCGTTTCATGTGTCTGTTTCTGTTTGTGAGGCGGTCGTCTACTTAAAAAATTTACAGACAAAGCCATATATTCAAAACCAACCCATTCATTTACATTGACTACCCCTTCTTTCCCTCCCCTCACCATCATCTCGCATTATCATCAGCTTCATTTTCTCAGCAGAAGCAGCGAAATCATGGGGATGGACCTTTTCCCCTTTCTTTACAAATTTTTTGTCCCAACTGTGCTAACCGGAGGTAGTGTGGAAAGTCGGTTGAAAATTTTTCCCTGACGCTGCCCCCTCCCTCTGTTTACCCGGATGAGCTGAAACGGTTAGGCAGTTTGCAGTGATTCCGGCCAACGCAACTACCCAAAAGCCGAAGGGGGGACGCTATCTTTTTTTGGGGCGTCGGGGTATTTACATTCAATATTTATTTTTACAAACCGAACCGTACCCGTTTAGGAGGACTGAAATTTCCCTCAGCGCAGGGGAAAAGTTTGTTTAAAAAAGAAAATATTTTTTGGTTTTCTTTTAACCTGACTTGGTAGCAAAACGAATTCTTTCGGGAAAACATGAATAGATGAAGTAGGGGTAAAGGAAGTGGTCTTCAGGGGGAAAAAAATGTTCTGTGCTTAACAGTCTGATTTTCTGATGAAAAAAAATGCAGTTTTTCCCCCAATGGGGGTTTACTCACTTTGCGAAAAGAGGGAGAGTTTTGATGCATGGAAATAAGTTTCCCCGAGTGGCGACATAGATTTCAATATGTGGCTTCAATGTTGATGGGGATGGTTTTTAAAATCACTCTTGAGTGAATTTTAAATAGTTGTGTGTTGTAAAAAAGGTGTAAGGAAATTTCCTCATATTTAAAAAGTAAGGAATTTTTTGGGGAAAAAAGATGCCTTAAAAAATTCGTGATTATTGAAATGAAAGAAAATTTTGTGTGTTACAAAAAAGAAAAACTTTATTGTCGGGGCATTTTAGTTTGATAAAAGTAATTTTTAAATTGTGTGAAATAATTGTTTTCAGGGTTTTATTGGAGGGGCCTATGTGGAATTTTCCCCCCCAATTTTAAAAAACTAGTTCGAAACCTTCCTGTGTAGGCTGTGATTTCGGGAAAAGGGAAATGTTGTATTTTTGAGAAAGAATATGCTGATGTTTGTCCAAAGTTCTAGGGGAAGTGAGTGGCAAATGAATATGAATGTAGTCGTGTTGTAATAAATAGTAGCTGATAATCAAGGTAGTTAATCATTTTCCCCCCAGGTAGAAGTTTCCCCTGGTCTAAAGGGGGGACGGCTGCCATTTTCTGAGGGTCTGGCCGTAGCTGTGTTCTCCCCCTTGTTCTAGCCCGTGCGGCGGGGGAAGGCCCTGGTCCGACAACAAACCTACCTGCCACTGCCCCCCGGGGAAGCTACCTGTTTGACCCAGTTGGGTGGGAACTGCTGCTGCCAACCCGAGCGCCGCTCCCGAGTTTGATCAGGCCCTTTTTTGGTTTGGCCGTCCTCGTTCTGTGTTTTTTGTGTGACCACAGCCCCGTGTAGACTGTCGCCTTGTGGGGCAGAGACACCGTCAGTGTGGTAGGATTTTGACCCAGAGCTCTGTGAAGTTCTATTAGTCCTGTGTCGGACCTGACTCTGTAACGTCGTCTTTGGTTTGCCCTTTTCATCGTTTCATAGTCTTTCGTCTTTACATTCTCCTGTCATCGTTTAACTCAGCGCCATTTAAGAACTGTTTTGGACCCGGGCGTGGCCAGCACCACGCGTAGAATAGCCAATTTTTTTTTAAATTTGGGGTGTACGCCTTATGGTTGGTGTAAGACCTATTGATGTTTTTCATTTGTTTTTTATGTTTGTTGATGGCTCGGACAGATAAAACAAAAACGTGTTGTTCTGTTGCCCCGGTTTTCAAGTTCGGGGGGGTGGGTGGGTGTTGTGAATTGGAAAAGTGCTGTCCATAATTTTGTGTGAGAGTTAGACGTCGGACCCGAGACATGACCCCTTCCTCCGTAACAATCACCCTATCATCCCTATCATCCAAAACCACCACATCATTATCATCACACATGGTGATCCCCAGGTTTAGGAAGGCAATCTTTTGCATTCCTTGCACAGGGGAGTGGGTCTTAGACCAAGTGTGATCTGCGGTCATGAGGACAGGGGCAGTGGAAGTCTGTTGTTGACCAGTAGGTTCTCTTGGTGGCCACCTCCTTGCTCCGGGCTTTAGGGACGCACCCCTTTTAAAGTCTTTTGGTGCTCTTTTGTTAAAAACGCCGGGTGCTCGTCTTTTGGGTGTGGGCACAAGATCAAAGGGCAGATACCCCACTATTTGACACTGCTTCCCCGCCTGTCTTTTAAGCGTGACGTGGGTGGTCTTGTCTGCAATCTGGTTGCCTCATACATCGCTGTTGTGGAATCGGTGGCCCTCCATTTTGACGTGGCCAAACGTGGGGCCTGCATTTAGGGTCACGCCTCAGTAAGGACCATTTTTTCCCTGTTTTTTTAAGTTTCCCGTCGACCGTCCATGGTTTGCAGCTGTATAGAAGTACCCGGGGGAAAAAAACACCATACACTGTGCACTGTGGTCATTAAGAAAAAGAGGGCGGGAGGGAGGGGGTTCGCGTCGCGTGCGCGCGCGCGCGCGTGGTGGTGTGTTGTGTGGTTTTGGGGTGTGTGTTGTGTGGGGTTTTGTGTGTGTGTGTGTGTTGTGTGTGTGTGGCGCGCGTGGTCGTGGCGGTTGCGTGCGTGCGTGTGAGCGGGGGTGTGTGGTATGTGGTGTGGGTAGTCCTGACATACCCAGGGCTCCTTTTTTTTTCCCCCCCTTTTTCCCTTCCCCCCATAGGTGACCCCCTTTCCCCCATATTTCCCTTTTGTATCCAGGTCGTCTTTTTTGGGGGAAACCCGGTGTCTTGGGTGCAGAAAAGGGTTTTTTTTTTTAAAACACCCTCTCAATCCCCCGACCTCCCCCCCACTCCACGTTTCCCCCCCTCTCTTTCCCCTTTTTGGGAGAAGAGAGGGGAAAGGGGGAGGGAGAGAGAGAGAGAGAGAGAGAGGAAGAGAGAGAAGGAAGAAGGAGAGAGGGAAGAAATTTTTGTTTTCAAAAACCGGGGAGTGTTTTGCAAATCGCAACACGAAACCACAACGTAGAGGGGAGTGTTGCAGAAACCCTCTGGGTTTTTGATTTTTTGAATTTTAATTTTGAGATTTTCCTACGTAAAAAGATAAGGAAAGGGTGTCTTTGATTGAATTGTTGACTGATAGTTTAAAAAAAACCACGCATTTGAATTTTGTGCCTGGTCTTTTAAAGTCGCTTGTGTGAAACCCTTTTCTTGCAGTCTTTACAGCATTTCAGGTAAAAAGGTTTCTACAGGATTTGTGACCTGCCAAGAAACAACCCCGAGTCCCTATTTTACCATCCTCTGGGCCCTCTCCCATCACCACCACCTCGCAGTTCCCCCTCCCCTCTGTTTGCTCATGATCTCAGTTGGAGGATCCCCATGCCCCCTTCAGCCCCACAGCACAACCCGAGATTGAACCTTTCTGGACGTGGGAAAGGTCAGCGTTTTTTCCCCCGCCCGATCTTAGCCCTACAGAATACTTGTTTTCCCGTTCAATTGAGAAAGCCTTGGCGGAAACGATGCACATGGTTGTCACAGAAACGACAAGATACCAATTCCTCCATTTTCTGGTTGAACCTCTTCACTTTCACCAGGTGAGGCTGCGACGTTCGGAGCTCAGTAATTACATGTTGAGGGGGAAAAAAACAGCGTTTGAGACACGGAATGGGGATAGGAAAAAAAATTCAGAATTAACCGATTAAAACCCCACCCTCCCCAAATTTTTTGCTTCCCCCCTTCCCCCCACGATTCCTCACCCCCTTTGGGTTTTCAGGGGGTTTCAAGGGGTTCAGATTCCAACGGGGCTTCAGCCATTTGGATGTTTCATTTCACCCTCACCCCCCCCCCCCCCCCCCCCCCCCCCCCCCCCTCCACCGTCTTCTTTGCCCGCCTGAAAATAAAGAGAGGGGATGGTGGCGGTTTTGGGGAAGGTTGGGGGGAGGGGGGGGGGGTTGTAGTGAGGTGTCGTGCATCAATCAAATGCTATACGAGCATGTGTGACTCGACTCGATTTGTTTTATTGTCAGGATGTTATCAGGGAAAGCAGAACAGCAGTCAAATAACACGTTTAAACTGTCACTGGAGATACAGTCTCACGTTCTAAAACGCACCCTTAGTAAACGTTCTTTCTGACTCATCATTATCTAAAAAGTCCCCTGCCGTCAGATATTTATCATGTATCCCTTTGCCACGTGATGTAGATTCAATTGTTAGGGATGTGTGCGGGGGCGTGTTTTGTTGTCTGACCTCGCTCTCAAAAGTTTGGATGCGTGTAAAAATTTATTCCCTACACACACCCCAACCATACTACAGGGATAGCCAGGCAACACACGAGTTAGATTTCTTTCTTTATAATTATGCGCTGAACCATAAAAACATACATTCATGTGAATTGGTACAAATTAATACATGTCACTACACAGCATATAGATCAAGATATCAATACATAGGAATTTCCCAATCATCAGATATCATATTACATATCGTGATATCACTCACAGATCTCCCCGGCGCCGTCCACAGTTCTCACATATACAATCAACGCATTCAGTTCCACATTTTCCCAAGCCACAGTCTACAGCATTAAAATAAGACGAAGAAGGATAACCAAGGCCCCACACGGTAAACACAGCCGTTCAAAAACCCCAAAGCGATGAGAAGAAACAGGATCTCAACACAGCAAGCACAATAAATTTTACGTCGAACTATCAGAAGAAGAACCGCAGATTCATAAAGCACAGTAAACCATAGAAAAACTGCAGATTCACAAGGCACAGTAATCAATATTGAATCCCCGGAGAACACAATTTCACCAAAGTCCCATAAACACAATAAACTTTGATTCGACGTACCGTTGATCTAAAACAAATATTAACTTCCCCGTGTATTGATACTACAGTGTTCACATCAAAAAATTTCAGCCCACCCAAACCACATGCGGTGGTACAATTAGAGCACATAATATCTTACAGAGTTTTAAGTCACTCTCGGCGACACAGCATTCACAACAATTTTGTAACAAATACATTTCCTGCTACATATTCCGCTGGTACCGTCATCAAAAGTATCCCACATACACATGAACATCGATCACTACTGACTTGAAAGTCACCTCTCCACATAGTAACACTACGGCGAAAACGATGATTAAAACAAAATAAATTAGGCTGGACACCAAAACCTCGGCCGTTTTCTTCCCCCCTTTCTCTTGTCTAATATTTTTAAATTTTCGTCATGTAGTTACCAATGTCATTTTAAGTTGACGTCATAATTTACGTTGACGTCACAATACTTCCCTCCTCAAGAAAAAACAATGACCGAATTGTTTTTTGAAAAGAAGGAACAAACAGCAGAATACACAAACCTACAAATTACATTCACTCGACGGAAAACGAGCCGCTCACGGAAGCAGTTCGTGGAGTCCTTCCAGGGACTCTCACACAACAGAAGAACACAAGTTGTCGTCCCCAACGAACTATGAAGCCCTTTGACATGCTAGTTTGTTGCTGACCTCACAGAAAACATCTCCATACCCACACGGAGTAGAGACGGCGGCTGGGCAGGGGCTGCTCCCCACACCTGGATGGCAACCATATACGATGTCTACTGACCACTCGGTCACCCTCTCCATACCCACACTGGGTAGAGACCACACATGTCTACTGACCACTCGGTCAGCCTCTCCATACCCCCACGGGTAGAGACATGGTTAAACATTCCCGCTCAATAGTGCTGTATGCCTTCTCACGATTCAGCAACTTCGACTAGAGATACGACTGGGTGAAGAACATCATCATTCTACTGGAACAATACACACCCAAACCAACAGAACTAGCATCAGTCCTGAGGGGTTACCCAAGGGTAGGTAACAACACACAGGTGCAGAAGACAAGACTCCCTGAATCTCCTCAAAGCTTCAGCACATTCTGGAGTGAAACCACACGTACAATCTTTTCCTGACAAACCACAACTGGAGGTGCATACGGACTATTCGATGGCTCAATGATACCAAGATCCAACGTGACACCCAAACTCTCTCTCAACAACCTCTTTCGCAGAAAAGGGATTTCATAACATTCTTTCTAACGGGACATCTGTTGTAAGGGGATCTCTAATAGTACATCACCTGAGAAGAAACCCGGTTTGGGGGTCAAAAGTCCTGAAAATCCCTCAAGATTACAAGCAACTCCCTGGTACTTTTGTCAGACAAAGTACAAACAAACTGTACAGAAGAACATTTTCATCTGGCATAGAAGACGCCATCGGAACAGTTAAAGTGGGGATGGGTAAAGCGTCATCACAGTCCGGACTACACCAACTGTACCCCACTACTTCACGAACAGTACAAACAGACTCCGGAGAGGGATCCACAGAAAGACCAACTCCTGAGAGCACTCAAGAGAAACCTGTTCCTGCTCACAAGCCAAAGGAGCTATCTCTAACCCAGCCTGAGAACCTTGTGAAAGAACGACTGTAGGTACAACATCAGAAGTAGGCAAGCAGACACATCAGAAGACGTTAACTGAAAGCAAAACTTCATGACTCATCCTTCTGTTTTCTGAACAAGATCAGAACGAAAATGTTCAGATCATTAGGATCTGACACAGAGGCTTTTTGTCCACAACATGCTTAGCTCTAGTCTTTGTAACGGCGGCTAAAGAGAAGGGTTTTCCAATACTCACTAAACTCACAGCTCACAGAAACTCCAGGCACATTACCCACGATGAGATCTGCAACAGGGCTATCCCAAAACACAACAAGTCAAATCACCCACAAAATAAGGACAACTGACTGAAACTGTACTAGTGGAAACTCATCCACACGACCCACCAAAAGAAACCCCACTTCGCTGTGGTTCCTAGCATCTACTGTCAGAAACAAAACCCTTTGCGAACGTCACAAAGGTAGCACCATATCACGTAGAACAGAACTCAAAGTGCCATTCACAGAACCAGACCCAAACGTAATTTCCTTGAACTCACCAGCACTAGACAAGCAAAAGGAGTAACAAGAACAGAGCAACAAGCAAAAAAGGGCTGTTTGCTGTCAGCTGAGTTCTTGACCCAAAAGTGGAGTTACTAACTACAAAAGGACATTCATCTGGGGGCTAAGGTTACAAATTCTACAGGGGTTTCTACCTGACTTCCATGGACACCTAGCAGCTATAATGCCCTGTCATTTTTCACAAAAACACACAACACTTGGGAAACTGATCAGAAGCACTTTCTGAGGGAAATCTTAAATGCCAGAGGGAATAACGGGCGCCACGCCCCCGAAACGGCTACCGCCAAAGTTTTCCACGACCAGCTGAGTAACCAAAGCTCTGATGACCAAATAACCGCTCCCCCCAAAGTTACTTCCACATCACCGAGGAACCGAGTAGTGGGCCCCTGTTTGAAAAAAGTGGGAGATCTGTTCCTCTGTCAGACTGACCACAGTACGGAGTTCTATCAGACTGCCGGGAAGCTTTCTGTCAACCCCGCCAGGATTTGTACCCAACAGAAGCAAAAATGTTTACTAGCTTTCTAGAAAGCACCTTGTTGGATGAGCACGTCTGTTGCTTGCAGACTGATCATTTCATCAAAAGTTTTTCACATCGCTCTCACTTTAAAAAAGTGGGCCAACTCCTTAGAGAAACAGAAACCCGGAAAACCTTCATTCGGCCACTTTCGCCTAACCAGTTTTCGGGCGAAAGTGACCCCGAATAAAGGTTTTTTCCCGTTCCTGACAATAAGACTTCATAACCAAAAAATAACGATTTCTACAAACAAACAACTGTGTAGGGTTTTCGTTATCTGTTTTCAATACTAAATTTTTCTAAACTTTTCAGATTTTCAGTTTTTGCTTAATCCTGGCGTTTATTCTTGGATGTTTCAATTACACCCTTTTCATGCGCCTCTGCTTTAATTGGTCCCCTAAAGTCTTTTAAATCACACCTTATCCTACATGATAAATCTTATAAAACGAATAATAGAAGAAAGACAGACAGACAAACAAATAGCAATGGTGGGGTGGGTAAGGCTGGTCGGATCAAAACCATGTCTTTAATCACTTTGCGTCGGGCCCCCCCGCCGAATACAAAACCCGTCTTATTGGTTTACTAGCATCACTTAATTATGGCTCTTCAATCTAGGGTTTAAAATTAAAAACA
>JAFLJL010014811.1:0-16717 GCA_018398815.1 Conus ventricosus | reverse complement strand
TTATCATATCTTTTCCATCTGAATACAGCAAATTTAGTTTCTTTGGTTGCTTTGCTCGCATTCCTTTCTCAAGATATGAAATCATTTCTAGATACTTTTGTGTTTCATATTATTTCTTTTGCTCATGCGAATACAGCAATGCTCAGTTTGCTTCTAACCAACATAGTAGTCTCTTGGGTTTTTGCGAAAACAATTCAGCCCCAAACAAAATCGCATTTTTTCAGTGTAGTGAGAGCGATAAAATCACGTCTTTCCCTTCCGACAGTTACCTGAAAAATGATGAAACCCCGTAGCAATGATGTCATACCTAACTGCCCGATTGGTTCAGCGTGCACACGTGATGGTTCGGCCATTAATAATTTACAGACCTTTGCTGCATTGCGGCAGCCTGATGACGTGTCAGTAAAGCGATTCCATCCTCGCTGTAGAGAGGAGACGGCAACACCGCGCGAGCAGCATGTACCGTAACCAATCAATACCGTAACGTGATTTGTATGTGAAAAAGGGGGTTTTCGGAAAAATAAGATAGTGGTCGTGAACCCGCATAAAGACATTCTCTGGTTGAGTAAACAACACTAGTATTATAATAGAGATACTGTCAGCAAACAGCAAGTGGTTAAAATTTCTCATCAGACGGACACAGGGTAGGCTAGGTTTGAGAAGACCAGAAAAAACTTGTTTGGGTCCACGCTCTTGGGATGAGAAGACTAAACTAGACTAGTTTGAATACATGCTAGGCTGAGAAGACTAGGTCAGTTTGGGTTAAGAAACTTAGACTAAGATGGCCAATGAACTTTCTTAGCAGTCAAACCAAGTCAATCTCCACACTCGGGAATGGCCACGGTCCATTCTCAGAGCAGGAACTTCTCGTGCCAGACACCGTCTGCAATAAGCCGACATAGGCATGTTCTGGCACGCAGTCATTTTGTCCATGTTTCTGATCAGCATGTAGTGGTTTTCTGCCCTGCTATCAGAATATAATAACATGTCTATGTGGCTCCTGCGTGAGTTACTACTACTGGTGGCTCTCTGGCAGAGATTCTGTAGGGAAGTAGCGTGCCTGAGGCCGTCAGAAAGTACACATTTACTGTAATAGGGTTGTTTTTGTTCTTCAAACTAAGCTATTTTAGCCGGGCCTACTGGAAAGGAGATGCTCTCAAAGTTCAGCTCGTCTTTGTATTGTTCATAGCTGGAAACTTTGTTTGCTTTCTCTTCAGTGGGCGTAGATATGCAAAAACACACCACATGAAGCACTTTCTGCCACAGTTTTTGATGTGTAGAACTGCGTTTGTTTGTCAATAGTTCTTCTATGGGGAGAACATAGTCGTTGCTCTGGAGGTGAGTCTTTACTGTTATCCCCGCATCTTAGTATGTATAACTAATATAAACACAATTTGACACCAGTATAAAAATTATTAAATACCACAGCTTATGGAATTGGAGAAAAAAACACTGATATTCTTCAACTATATTTTTGAATACATTTATTGATAAAGACCGAACAAAGAGAATGTATGTGTATATAACTGAGGGAGCCGAAGAGATTATTGTTACCACACCCAATTAATAATACTCTGGGTAAGTATAAAGTTAGACTCAGAGAAATTGGCTTTAGAGCTATGTGGACTAACATATTTGAAGAGGCTCAGAATGACTGGATTAGTATCAATGACGAACAAGGCAATCAAATAACTCATGTGCAAATACCTAAAGGCTACTGCAACTTTTGTTCTTTAAAAGAAATACTTAGCGAATATGGTATATTGTTAACAATTAACGAGGCAAATTTCAGAAATACTATACATTTTCCACTAGAAGAAAGAAGAGAGTACACTTTCCCTAAAGGCCTAGCTAAAATCTTAGGCTTCTACAGCAGTGGTGGAAATTATAGATTTAGTACAAAAGAAGGCGTTTATCAATTTAAAGGTAATGAATCTTCTAATTTTCTCGTGAACTCGACATTGTATGTTCATTTACAACAGTTAAAAACAGATACTAATTTGTTTGATGGCTACCCGTCTACAGTTCTAAAGGTTTTGCCATCAACTAGGCAGGTTTTGCGATTATCGATTAATCTTAGTTGAAAAAACAATGAATTTAAAGAATTAATTAATGGACCTATAAATTCATTAGATGTAAAAATAACTAACCAAGATGGAAAGCCAGTTGTTTGTTCTGATTTATTAATGGTGTTAGAAGTAAAAGAGCGTACTGTAAACCATTAGATTTTTATGCCATTGGAGAGAATGTAAATATGTTTGTTCACGATCACCCATATTATTCTGTACGGAAACCCCCGTTTCAATGTGCTGATTTTGTCAATATTTGGCAGTTTTGAGGTGTTAATTTTTTGGAAAACAGGTGTTAATTTTGGCCAAAACTGATATGTGATGGACGTGATTTGTATGTGAAAAGGGGGTTTTCGGGCAGAATCACATGGCGTCTTGAACAAACATATGAAAAAGGGGGGTTTTCGGGCAGAATCACATGGGTGGTCTTGAACATAGATATTTACATTCTCTGGTTGTATGTATGAATTTCGCTAGATTCGCATCTAGCGATTAATTCCACATAAGTAGGAGGGTGATTGGTAAGTATGTCAGAAACATCTGGTCTTTATGAGTTGTTGAACTTGAACCTTTTGAGACTGCGCATACGTAAAAGATACTAGGACAAGGGTAGTCTTTGATAATTAATTGTTGACCAATGATAGTTTAACATACCACGCATTTAGACATTTGCATGCGCGTGTCTGTGTAGTAGCTTGTGTGACCTTCTCTTGCACGTGCTATAGCAAGCATGTTCAGGTAAAAGAGCTGTGTTCTACAGGATTTGTGCACCTGCCAAGAATCAACCCAGAGTCCATCATTCCCCAACCTCTGGCCCTCTCTTCATCACCACCACACTCACAGTTCCCACATCTCACTCTGTTCTGCTCAGTGATCTCTACGTTGAGATGGATCCCGATGCCTCTCTCAGCCTCCACAGTCACAACCAGGGACATGAACCTCGCTGGACAGTGAGTGTCAGCAGCTTATTCCCTTGCCGGACATCTATAGCCATACAGAATACTTGTTCTTCCAGTTCAAGGTGAGGAAGCGCCGAATAGGATACGACACACTTTTGTGGAACAGAATACGGCTATTCATACTACATTCCTCACATGTTTGCTGGCTTCAGAATCCTCTTCACTTTCCACCAGGTGAGGCTGTCGACGTTCGGAGCTCAGTAATGTACATGCTTGAGTGGGAAAAAAGCATCGTTTGAGACACAGGAATGGGGATATGGAAATAGTTCAGAATTATACCGGGGTTAACCCCCACCCTCCCCATTTGTTGCTTCCACCCTCTCCCCCTCCACGATTCCTCATCCTTGAGCTTTCTCAGGCGTTTCAAGGTCGTGCAGATTCACAGCAAGGGTACTTCAGGCACTTTTGGATGTTTCACTTTTCACCGTCATCTCCTCCCCCCCCCCCCCCCCCCCCACCTCCACCGTCTTCTTTGCCAGCCTGAAGAATGAGAGAGCGGATGGTGGCGGTGTTGGGAAGGTTGGGGAGGGGGGGTGGGGTGTAGTGAGGTGTCGTGCATCAATCAAATGCTATACGAGCATGTGTGACTCGACTCGATTTGTTTTATTGTCAGGATGTTATCAGGGAAAAGTAGAACAGCACTGAAAATAACACGTTTAAACTGTCACTGGAGATACAGTCTCACGTTCTCAAACGCACCGTTAGTAAACGTTCTTTCTGACTCATTATTTTCTAATAAGTCCCCTGCCGTCAGATATTTATCATTTATCACTTTGCCACGTGATTGTAGATTCATGTCCACGTCAAAGTGCGTTGTTCTCACCAGCCCAAACATCCCCAGATCACTGTGTCTGGCAGGATTCCCTGCCATGATGACACGCTTCAGTTTGTGGAAGTCTGTGTCTGATGCTGGTTGGAATCTGGTGACTGATCAGGAAGCACCATTCCAGATGTTGAAGAAGCCGATGTTGTGATTTGGTGACCGATCAGGAAGCACCATTCCACATGTTGAAGAAGCCGATGTTGTGATCTGGTGACCGATCTGGAAGCACCATTCCAGATTTTGAAGTAGCCGATGTTGTGATCTGGTGACCGATCAGGAAGCACCATTCCAGATGTTGAAGAAGCCGATGTTGTGATCTGGTGACCGATCAGGAAGCACCATTCCAGATGTTGAAGAAGCCGATGTTGTGAACTGGTGACCGATCAGGAAGCACCATTCCAGATGTTGAAGAAGCCGATGTTGTGATCTGGTGACCGATCAGGAATCACCATTCCAGATGTTGTAGAAGCCGATGTTGTGATCTGGTGACCGATCAGGAAGCACCATTCCAGATGTTGAAGAAGCCAATGTTTGTATTTTACGGACTGAGGACGGGTTTGTCCTTTTGGCTGTGTTTTCAAGGACGCCATTTTTGTTTTTTTCTGACGCCAAGTAGAGTAAAAAAAACTGAAAAATCAAAATTATTTCAGAGGTGTCTGATGGTAGATTTTTATAGGTAGTGATTAGTGATAGTGAGTGTGGTATGGTATGTGTGTGTGCGTGTGTTCTGTGTGCTGCGCGCGCGCCACGCGCGGTGTGTTGTGGTGGTGTGGGGTGTGTGTGTGTTCGTGCGGTTCGTGTTATAATATATAATACACACCACACACAAACACCCGCCACACACTATTTTTCCAATCACTCACTCACTAACTCCTCACCTACTAAAAATTACCATCAGACACGTCTGAATAATTCTGATTGTCATCTTTTGACTCTATTCCCTTTTAAGTGTTTTAAATTAAAAAATTATTTATATATATATAATTTATAATATTATATAAAAAAATTTATATATATATATTTTAAAATTATATTATATATAAAAAAAAAATTTTTCCCATTTTAAAATAGGATTTTTAAAAGGGACAAATTAAAAACCTACAGGTTTCCAGCAAAACCCTCCTCGGGGTATACAATTTGGGGACGCCCAGGTTATATTTGTGGTGTGGGGGGGCGGGTGGGGCACGGGCCTCCGGGTTTTTTTTTTTTTTTGGGGGGCGCTTTCAGGGGGGGAGTTTTAGGGAAATGGTGCATTGACAAAGATTTCCTTTTATCCCCTGCAATTGTTTACATTCACTTAAGATTTTCAGGATGTAGGGGGGGTTTACATAATATCACCCACTTTTATTTTTCCTTTTTTAAAAACCCTATTTTAAACTGTAATCCCCCCTACATGGTTGAGACTTTTAATGTTCTGAGTGGTTTTTTTACCTGTTTTTATAAAGTTTCCCCCGTTGAGACTGGGGCCTAGCAAATCAAAATTTTAAAAATTAAGTTTAACTTTGGGCAGTACACAAAAATAATACCTTTTCCAAATCCACAAATCTACATGAAAAAAATCAAAAGGCAGACTAAAAATTTGTCGCAACTGAGGTGGAAAGGTTTTTTTTTTGAACTCAGATGCCAAAAGGAAATAAAAAAAACTTTGGTTTAAAGTCGGGAGACGACAAAATGAGGAAATAAAACCCTTTTTGAAGAGAGCATGAAAAATTAATGCTAATATTGATTCAAAAAAACCACTAAAAATTTTCCAAAACATTAATTTACTTTAAACAACCAAAGACAAAAAAAATTTTCAAAAGGCGGAAAAAGCAAACAATTTCATAAAATGGAACTAATGAGTACCTAACCCCTCAAAAAAAACATTCAAAAAAATTTAATTTTAAAAAAATGAAAAGCCCCAATAGACAACATCGCAAAAAGAAAAAAAATGTGCCCCAGATGGAAAAGGATAGGAAATGAACAACAGCAATAAAAGAAGCTTTTAAACCCTTAAAGCCCACAAACCTAATTTTCCCCAACAACTTACTTGTAGACTGAAAAACCCATCAAAACTGATTAGAAAAAACTGGAAAAAAGATCTGGAAAAAAATAGAGGATTTAAAAACAAACACTAAGTTATCCAAGGGTTTTAAAAAATTTGAGCAAACAGAAAAATCAGTGTTCATTACTTTTGACATAGGGGACTTTACCTTCCATTGGAGGAATTATTTACTAAAGCCAAAATTTCGCCAAAAAAAATATACAAATATAACAGATTTGAGATGGAAATCATTTTCCACACAAGAAAACCCTTCCATAGCAACAGTGAAACTTGGAAAAAAAAACCCCCCAGAAAAAGCCACTTTGATGTCACGAGGGATCTTTAGGAGCTGAAAATGTGAATTATTTTGGGCTTTTCATGTTTCTCTATACAGAAAATACTTTGGGAAACAGGTTTGGTTAACAGGATACGGTCTTTCCGTTAAAAAATAAACCAAAACCCCTTGAAAACAAGAAAAAAAAAATTGTAAAATTTTCCAAAGTATAAACCCAAAAATCAAGTAAACGAAAAAAAAAACAGTAAAAATAAATTTGACAAACCCTTTAAAGGTCATACATCAAACCCTATAAAAAACCCAAATGACCCAAAACCCGTCTACAGACATCAAAAGTAACCATCCACCCCCCACTTAAAAAACCCAACCAAGGTAAAACAAAAGATTATCTAAATGTCATGCAATGAAAGAATTTTAAAAAGTGCAGAGCTGAATACCAAGGCCTGAAAAAAAGTGGCTACAACAACAAAAAACAATATAATCCAGATAACAACATGAAAAGCACAGAAAAACGGAAAAGAAAAATTATAGGTGTAACCCTCCAAGATGGAAGAACAAAAACAACGAGGGAAAAAATTCCTCAGAATCCTTTAAAAAATCATTCCCAAAAAAACAGTACTATCTAAAAAATTCAACAAAAAAACCGTCAAACTACCCTGTCGTGTATGCCCAACCTTTAAAAAAATTTAATTTATTCTTCCCAAAAAAACCAAAAAAACAAACCAAAAAGGGGGAGAAAAGATATCTTTTAATTGCACAAAAAAGACAGTGCCCCCCGTATAATAAATGTCTCCACAACATATGGTTACCAAGCACGGTAACAACAACAGTGATAAAAAAAACATACTAGGCCGGCAAAAAACTTTTAAAAACCAAAATGCAAACCATAAACATTTAAAAAAAGAAAAATATAAAAATCAAACAGATTTTAAATAAATTAAATTTTGGGAAATAAAAAAGAAAAAATAATTTTCAACAAAAATGGAAAATAAAAAAAAAAAAGGGAACACCATACAAAACATTTCTAAAAAATGCAAATTTTACTAAGAAAAGGGCTGAATTAGTAAACCCCACCAGATCCTGAATCTTAAGTAGAAAAAGATAAACAATTTCAGGCATAAATGGAAATCTTTTTAAAACACCATTCCCTAAACGTCCCCCCGAAGCGCCCAAAAAGAAAAAACGAGGCCCCGTCCAACGCCAGAACTCACACCCCCACACACCACAATAATAACACCGGGGGGTGCCCAAATTGTATTTAACCCCGAGGAGAGCGTTTTAGCGGGAAAAAGGCCCTTTTAGGTTTTTTTAATTTTTCCATTTTAAAAATCCTATTTTTAAAATGGGGGTGTCGCTCCCTACATGGTTGAGCACTTTTAATTTCTGAGTGGCTTTTTTTCTCTGATTTATATATATTAAAATTAATATAATATATATATAATAAAATATAATATATATATAATTATATATAATATATAATAAATATATAATATATTTGCGGGGTTACCGTTCACTCGAGATATTGTACATAATTTTTTTGGGGACCCCCTTCTCACCACTTAAAAGACAATAAAAAAATTTAGCTTGGGTTTGTTTTTTTTTCCCATGCGAACCAATTGCCCAGCCTCCTCCCCATCTACTTCACCCAATTTCTTCGGGCCCCTCCCCTTTTTGCCCCTCAAAATTTTTCCCCCCCACGAATGTTTTTCGTATACATACACATCCTAGAGGGATGCCTGTACTTTGGAACTACCCAGCATTCTCAATTCCCTTTTTTGAAGTGCTCCAAAATGACAACTCTGAGGGGCCGCCATAACCTAGTGGGAAAAGGGGTGGGTCATGACCCAAAGGGCGTTTTTGAATCCCCGGGTTAGTCTTGGAAATTTTAACGGGGCAATGTTTCCCGCTAAAAGAGACCGTAGTTCACCCCGATGTCCACCCTGGCCCCGCAGGTGTCAGGCTAATGTGATGGACCAGCCATCTGCATATCCTGATTTGGGCACGGACGTTAAATCCAACTCAAACATGACAACTTTGTGAAAAGATTGCATTTTCACGATGCATCATGTCTATTGGAGGGCCTCTGGGTAGACAACATTTGGTCTTCCTGTTTGGCGCAAGTATAGTCAGTGTTTCTGCGTTTCCAGTTCGTGATCCTGCAACATAGAATATTCCATGTGTAAAATACGGAACGGTCAGGTCTGCCCCAAGGGATGAAAATGTCTGACCCTGGCTCTTGATAATTGTCAGAGCGAAAGCTGGTTTCATGGGAAACTGAAGCCATCAGAACTGGAATGGCAGGGGTAAGTCCATGGGTTCCAGAGGAATTATGGGGAGCAGCACCGGTTCACTTTTGTGGGGGCCACATGATATTGTCGCTTCTACAACATTCCTGTGCAGTCTGGTGAAGACACAATCGGGTGCCAATGATCATCTTTGGCGGGTCCAGTGAGCGGAGAATGATAATGGGGACTCTAGATTTCAGCAACAGTTCATGCGTGGAAGTCTAGAAATCTCATGGAGTTCAGGAGTTCTTGTGGATAAAGGACTCCCTCATCATCATTCTTGGCTGTGTCAACAGATCTGTACAGAGTTTCCTCTCAGGGAAGTCAGCTACGATTTTTTCTGTTCAGCCTGTTGACAGTCTCGTTCAGGGAGGAGATTATGGCCTTTCCGGTAACCAGTCTGAGTCTGCACAGTGAGCATGAAGATCGGGTAGACTGCTTCTATCAGATCCTCCTGGCTACCATAAAACTGGCATAGTGCTGGTGGGACCAATATAGTATCTGGAAACATGACTCATGGCACCATTGCCAATGTCAAGCAGAAGTGTGGCGAAGCTGGCTGTCTGGGGATTTTCAGACAGCTGGGCTCTCATATTGGTGGTTAGGTGTTTAACAATCATGCTCCGCCACTTCTTCAGACAGGCGTTGACAATGTTGGCTCTGGTGCCATTGAGGACGACAGGGAGGATCTGCCTGAAGTCCCCACAGAACGGCGTTGGATGCCTCCATTGGCCTGTGCACTTGGGTGATGTCCTGCAGCGTAGAGTCCATGGCCTCGTAGGACAGCTTTGTGGGTCATGGGAGCTTCATTAATTATGATGGTTGTAGCCTCTTTGATGACTTTGGCCAACGTTGACCCACGCTTGACAGAGCAGGTTGGCGTTTCTTGCTTGACGGCATCCAGAGGGACCTTGAAAGTGCTATGTACTGTCCGCCCACCCGGCAAGAGTAGCGGCATGCCACTGGAAGCAGTGGCTAGCACTATCTTGCTGTGGAGCAGATCTGTTCAGGATAAGATTCAGGATGGTCTTTCCTGTCCCTCATGGAGCATCAAGGAACATTATGTTGCTGATTGCTGTGGATCCTGCCTTGCTCAACCATGGTCATAAAGCTGTCGTACATGTCTCTCTGGTCAGCTGTCAGCTTCTTCAGCTGGTCATCAGCTGCTGTCCGGAGTGCAGTAGTGTCGTAATTGTCTCGCGGTAGTATTCTCGAGGCACAGTTTTGTTGTTGTGTGACTGTTGGCATCCCATATCCTCTGTAGACTTGCTCAAGAAGGAAGACTTTGTGATGAATCACAGTAATAGCTTGGTTGTAGATGGCATCTGTGTACTGCGCTTCATAATAGACATCTCTTCGGACTTGGAGGAGGAAATTCTTCAGCAAGATGGTCTCTGAAGAGGTTCCACAGGTTGCCTGGGTTACTGGGGTTGCAAACCACTAGGATAATACAGAAGTCACGCAGCGTCGGGTCTTGAGAGATGGAGGCTTCCTCCAGAGCAAGTTGTAGAAGGCGGTCATCTTCTAGAAGTCCATAGAGCATTGCAAGCATCTCGAAAATATTGTGGACATAGCCGTTGACAATCTTCAGCTCCTCGCACGAACGGGGTCCTTTCATAACGTTGAGTAGAAGCCTCAAGAAGTAGCACTCCCTGGCGAAAAACTTATACTGTCAATCGCCGGATTGCAGTGCCCTTTGTCGTTTCATCACAATTCTGAGTGGACACATGTGAAGTGCTCAGGGATTTCACAGTACTTCAGCTGTCGTGCTGTAGGGTTTGAGAGCACAGGCTAAAGATGGCGGGAAGGGTTGCTTCTGGGGGAGAGCCTTGTGCTCTTTGCGCTGGTTGTGTGGATTGAAGTAGACCCATTGTCCATTCTCTAAATGGACAGTGGTCTCTGCACATGGGTGGCGTCTGCAGGTCAAATCCCAGGAGTCTCCAGGTCGCCTCGATGCTGCCAACGTAGCGGGCATTCTGGTACATTTGGATTCATCAACGACTGGAGGTTGTTGAGCTGCTCTTCACTGCCTGAGTGGTTGGAGTTGGAGACGGCTTGGTCTGTGCCCTTGTGGAATACTTCAGGACGTACTTGATGGATTTTATGTACTGCATGTTTTCACCTTGAATGTGGCAGTTGAACTAATGTAGGAGTAAGGTTGTAGGGACAACCCACTGGTTGGTGACGATGATTTCTCTCTGCCCAAGCGTCATAGTCCCAGTATGTCCTCCATCAGACACCTCGCGTCTCTGTACTTGGGGTAGCTGTCCTCACCTGCTCTATGACCCTTCTTGCCTCTCAATCAATTTTACCTTACAATTTGCTTTCGTAATACGATACACAGTCGATAGAGGATGCTTGTACTTAATGAACTTGGATGATTTCTGAATTCCTTCGATTTTGAAGTGCTCCAAAATGCAACTCTGTAGGGGCTGCCATAACCTAGTGGACTCATGATCCAATGGTCGTGGTTCGAATCCCGGTTTGGTCTGGAAAATTTTAACGTGGAATGTTTCCAGCTCAAATAACCATAGTTCCCCTGATATCCACCTGGCCCCGCAGGTGTCAGGCTAATGTGACGGATCGCCGTTGCATATCCTTGCTTTGGGCACGGACGTTAAACTCAACTCAAACATGACAACTCTGTGAAAAGATTGCATTTTCACGATGTATTATGTCTATTGGGGGCTCTGGGTTGGAACATTTCTGGTCTCCCTGTTTGGCGCAAGTATGTCAGTGTTTCTGTGCTTCCAGTTCGTGATGCTGCAACGTAGAATATTCCATGTGTAGAACACGGAATGGTCAGATCTGCCCCACGGGATGAAAATGTCTGACCATGGCTCTTGTTGACAGACAGAAATCAGAGGGTTGTTGCAGAGCATCATAACTTCGGTGTATTTCTGAAATCATCTGCAGACTACCATTTCTAAATTTAGAACATTAACGGTTTTTAACGGTCAATTTTACGTTACTGTTCATATTATTTGTCTCTCATTGATCAGCGTGTAAAACTTCACCTGTATACCAAATTTCATCAAGAAAGGTCTAAATTTAGAAAAAAAAAACGGATCTTAACGGTTTTAACGCTCAATTTTAAGTTTCCGTTCGTGTACCGTAAAGTTCGGACTATAAGCCGCGACTTTTTTCCCCAGCTTTAAACCCTGCGGCTTAAACAACGATGCGGCTTATTTGCGGATTTTTCCGATTTCAGAAGCATCACACCCTCGTCTATTCTTAGCTTCTCTGTAACTCACCATATCGTGTTTACTGTTCATGAATTTTTATTATGGTTTTAACTACGATTTTCCGTGTAATCGTGTAATGGAATCAGTAACCGTTCAGAATACGGGAATCGACAAAAGTAAAGCCCATTACTGATATCTTTTTTCATCAGTTTATCTTCTACAAAAATACGATCGCTTCGAACGGCGCAATGTGTTGGCCGTTTCCGACCTGTTTAATCTTGACTAACACTAGCTGAATTACGAACAAAATAACTCAGCACTGGCACGGTATTAAGCGAAATAAAACAATCGAATCGTTTCATTAATGTTCTGGTTTGTTATTATATGCGTTATCTTACCAAGTGCTCTTGCAATTCAAAAACGATTAGCGCATTCAACTCATTGTCAGACCTTGGCTTCGATCCGCCATTGTTGAAATCGTGGACAGGGAGTGAAGGTTTGCATTTGATACCTTCGCTTTGATTGGCTTGCGCTTTCGAGTACTCAACCAATCGCTTAGCTTGATACACCAACGAATGCAGGAGAGAACTGCCTTTCTAGTGCATCGTTAATGCGTTGTTTTTTTCCGTATTTTTTTTTAAAGCAATGATGTTGGAAAGACAACACTTGTAAGAAGCTTCATAAAAACTTCGATTCTAATTGATTTAAAATACATCGTACTAATAAAAAAAAAAAAGGACTGAAGAAAAGCTGGAAACATGCTCTTGTATTCTGACTTATTTAAACGCCAATGAATGCAGTGAACACATTGTATGTGATGGTTATCGACACTGTAAACTCAACGCTCGGCCACTGCCGCCTGCGGCACATAGGACTGTGTTGTATATATCTGCGGCTTATAAACCGGTGCGGCTTATTTGTGAAAAAAAGTTCAGATTTTAAAAAAATTTAGTGGGTGCGGCTTATATACAGGTGCGCTCAATAGACCGAACTTTACGGTAAGTTGTATATCATTGTTCAGCGTGTAACACTGCATCTGTATACCGAATTTCATCAAGAACGGTCTAAATTTATATAATAACAGTTTTTAACGGTCAATTTTGTTTCGGTTCGTGTAAGTTGTATATCATTGTTGAGCATTTAAAACTACACCTGTATACCAAATTTCATCAAGAAGATCTAAATTTAGAAAATAATGATAAATTAACGGTTTTCAATGGTCAATTTTAATTTTTTGTTCATATTAGTTTATCTATCATTAATCAGCGTGTAAAACTGCACCTGTATACCAAATTTCATCAAGAAAGGTCTCAATTTATAAAATAACGGATCTTAACGGTTTTAACGGTCAATTTTAAGTTTCCGTTCATGTAAGTTGTATATCATTGTTCAGCATGTAAAACTGCATCTGTATACCGAATTTTATCAGGAATGGTCAAAATTTATATAATAACGGTTTTTAACGGTCAATTTTTTTTTAAGTTTCCGTTTGTGTAAGTTGTATATCATTGTTCAGCGTGTACAACTGCATCTGTATACCGAATTTCATCAGGAACGGTCTAAATTTATATAATAACGGTTTTTAACGGTCAATTTTCAGGTTTGGTTCGTGTAAGTTGTATATCATTGTTGAGCATTTAAACTACACCTGTATATCAAGAAAGGTCTAAATTTAGAAAATAACGCTTTTTAACGGTGATAAATAACGGTCATAAAAAATTATCGAATGACCCAATGTTATCCACAGTATGCCCCTCCAGCCATCTGCATATCCTTGATTTTTTCCTGAACCTTATCCTGAACAGAATCCGCTCCACAGGCAAAATAGTGCTAGCCACTGCTTCCAGTGGCATTGCCGCTACTCTTTTGCTGGGTGGGCGGACAGGACATAGCACTTTCAAGGTCCCTTTGGATGCCGACAAGCAAGAAACGCCAACCTGCTCTGTCAAGCGTGGGTCAACGTTGGCCCAAATCAAGGATATGCAGATGGCTGGTCCGTCACATTAGCCTGACACCTGCGGGGCCAGGGTGGACATCGGGGTGAACTACGGTCATTTCAGCTGGAAACATTCCACGTGAAAATTTCCAAGACTAAGCCGGGATTCGAAACCACGACCTTTGAATCATGAGTCCAGCACCTTATCCACTAGGTTATGGCGGCCCCTACAGAGTTGTCATTTTGGAGCACTTCAATCAAGGAATTGAGAATGCATCGGTAAGTTCACAAAGTACAGGCATCCCTCTATGGACTGTGTATCGCATTACGAAAAATATTCGTGAGGGAAAACAGATTAAGAGGCAAGAAGGGAGTGGGCGTCCGAAGAAATTGGATAGGAGGAGGCTGGGGCAATTGGTTCAGCATGGGAAAAAACGAAACAAACCCAAGCTGAATTTTATTGTATTGTCTTTTAAGTGGTGAGAGAGAGGGGTGGCCAGAAAATACAGATATACCCGAGCGAAGCCGGGTACACCGGCTAGTATATATATATATATATATTAGTTAAAACAAGTTAAAAGATGAATCTAAAAACTATCTACAAATTTGTTTCGAGCCTGTTGCGCTGTCATCAGGATCAGCGTGTAAAACTGCATATAATATATATATAATAATATTATATAGAGAGAGAGAGAGAGAGAGAGAGAGAGCGAGAGAGAAGAGAGAGAGAGAGAGAGAAGAGATGAGTCACAATTGAAGTAAAAAGGCAAACAAGCAATGTAAACAAATATATCCAATATTTCGAGCGCTGCTCTTTTTCCCAAGACGACAGACTGTGTAGTCACGTCAAAAGTGGATGTGACATCATCAGGTCGATGCTAAAAGAAAACTTGCGTCATGACAGTAATGTCATCACCAATGATCAAAGTCTAACACACCATCCGTTGTTATTATTTTGTCACTCCCCACCCCCACCAATATACTAACAGCCCCCCCCTCTCTCTCTTCTCTCTCTCTCCTCTCTCTCTCTCTCTCTCTTCTCTCTCCTCTCTCTCCTCTCCTCTCTCTCTCCTCCTCCTCTGTCTCTCTCCTCTCCTCCTCCTCCTCTCTCCTCTCTCTCTCTCTCTCCTCTCTCTCCTCTCTCTCCTCTCTCCTCTCTCTCTCTCTTCAGGTTTTCACTTTGTTAGTTGTACCAGAGGGAACAACTGAGTCACTATCAAATGCAAGGGAACTCGGTGCGTGTCACTAATAGTTAGTCATTGTGTTCAGGCCTTGTGGGTGCTTTGTTTGTAGTTTATCGAATCCAGAATTTTTCCCTGAGGTCTCTATGAATGTCACTGTCTATGGTACTGTTTTTCAATTGGCATACAACGCATGTCTTGAAGTGAGTGGTTGTGCATGTTGAAATGATGTGTGACGTGGTACCTGTATTGTTCTGGATGTGTGACCTATGTAAGTAAAAGCGTTGTTTGAGCGAGTTGCGTGTTCTCCTACGTATTGAGCTCCCTTGCATTTGGTGTAGTAGAGCAGGTACACGATGTTTCTTGTGCTGCAGGACATATCATGGCGAATGGTGAATGTCTCGCCACTAACATCACTGTGAACTGACGTGTCTCTACTACATGCTCCTTACAGATGACACAGCGTTTTCGAATACATCTGTGGCTTCCAGGGTTGTCAGTGATGGTTCTTGTGGAGGAAGCATGGAAGGCATCAGGATGTTTCGTAGACTATTTGAATTTCTTTCTCCTACTATGGAGAGCTCTGGCATGGCTTGTTTCATCTTGTTGCTTTCATGTAAAGTGGTTGCTGTTGTTGCAGCCACTGACGTAGAGGAGGGTTGGCAGGGTTGTGAGTGATGATGAACGGGACCCTCTTCTTGGAGTTTGGGGCCTGTATTCGAGGGTCTCATTACGTGGGATGCTGCTGACTCTTTCCATGGCTTTCTGGATGGTGTAGGTACTGTACCCTCTACGTTGAAAGTGCTTGGCTATCTCTTGGCAGCGAAGGGTGAAGGCTTCGTCTGTCGAGCATAACCTGCGAGCGCGTAGCATCTGGCTGAATGGTATGTTGTTTTTGCATACCTTGGGATGACAAGTGGAAGCATGTAGGTATGCATGGGCGTCTGTTGGTTTTGAGAAAAGATCTGTATGGAGGAAGCCTTCCTTGAGAATGATGTTGATGTCCAGGAAGGGGATGGAGACAGGTGATGACTGATAGGTGAACTTGACAGTGGGATGGAAAGTGTTGATGAATGCAATGAACTGATCAAGTTCCTCCTGAGTTTTGGTCCACAATAGAAAAATGTCATCTATGAACCGTTTCCAGAAGCAGCTGTCGACGATGATGGGGCTCCAAGTGAGCAGGCTGTCCTCTAACCATCCCATGAAGATGTTTGCCACGGTGGGGGCCATAGGGTTCCCATTGCTGTCCCGAATTCTTGTTTATAGATGATGTCCTCAAAGTGGAACACGTTGTTTTGTAAAATGTGTCTCACCACTTCAAGGACTCTCTCAATTGGGGGTGTCTTTGTCTGCAGATGGGACTGTAAAAAGTACCTGATGGCGGTTTCCATGTCTCCATGTGGGATGTTCGTATAGAGGCCAACAACATCAATGGTAACGAGCAAGGTGCCACTGTTGAAAGGCCCATGAGCCGTATTCCAGTCACGTAGCGTTTTTAACATATGAGTTGTATCTTTGACGTGACTTGGGAGGGTGGTTACGATATCCTGAAGCCAGAAGTCAACCAGTTTGAGAGATTTTCAGTTGGGCCATTTACTCCCGACACGATTGGGCGACCTGGAGGATTCTGCAGAGTCTTGTGTATTTTTGGCAGGTGGTAGAACTGATGAGTCCTGCATGCCTTTAGCTCCACTATAAAGCTGAGTTTGTCTGTTCGTCTGTTCGCTTATACACGCCCACAGTTTTGGGCCGATCGCCACCAAATTTGGTATCAAGCATCCTTTATGTCCTACAAACAGCAACATCGGATCAGCGATCACTTGACGCATTGCGTCGTGACGCAATTTGCGTCCACAGAATCAAAACTGGACATTGGAACACTACACAACAGACAATCTCACCGGGCCGAAACGGGGTCGAAGCTCGTTCTGAATTTGGGTTAAATGACACATTAAGCC
>JAFLJL010014810.1:2500-12500 GCA_018398815.1 Conus ventricosus | reverse complement strand
TTTCTGTTTTCCTACCTTCCTCCATTTTTTGCTCACCTTTTCTGCCTCTTCTATTTCCAAACTTTTCTGTTTTCCTACCTTCCCCATTTTTTGCTCACCTTTTCTGCCTCTTCTATTTTCCAAACTTTTCTGTTTTCCTACCTTCCTCCATTTTTTGCTCACCTTTTCTACCTCTTCTATTTTCCAAACTTTTCTGTTTTCCTACCTTACTCCATTTTTTGCTCACCTTTTCTACCTCTTCTATTTTCAAACTTTTCTGTTTTCCTACCTTAACTCCATTTTTTGCTCACCTTTTTCTACCTCTTCTATTTTCCAAACTTTTCTGTTTTCCTACTTACTCCATTTTTTGCTCACCTTTTCTACCTCTTCTATTTTCCAAACTTTTTCTGTTTTCCTACCTTACTCCATTTTTTGCTCACCTTTTCTACCTCTTCTATTTTCCAAACTTTTCTGTTTTCCTACCTTCCTCCATTTTTGCTCACCTTTTCTACCCCCCACCCCCCACCCCCTTTTTAAAAAAATCTTCTTTCCTACCTTCGTTTTCTACTTTCTTCTTCCTTTATATCTTACCTTTCTTTTCAAAGTTTTCATTTTCCTACCCTTTCCCACTCCATTCCAGCTTTAAAAAAAACTACTTTCTTATCCCTTCCATTTTATAGACCCATCTAAGTACACTGCTTTGGGGAACCACCGGAACAGGAAAAAATGCATTACGGCTGACGCATGCGCAGAAGACAAGCTCTGAGACGAGACTGCAGCAGACGTTGTGCTTCTGTATGCTACAGAAGACTAGCAGACCATCAAATGCTACAGCAGACTAGCAGACCATCAAATGCTACAGAAGACTAGCAGACCATCAAATGCTACAGAAGACTAGCAGACCATCAAATGCTACAGAAGACTACCAGACCATCAATTGCTACAGAAGACTACCAGACCATCAAATGCTACAGAAGACTACCAGACCATCAAATGCTAGATAAGACTAGCAGACCATTAAATGCTGGAGAAGACTACCAGACCATTAAATGCTACAGAAGACTACCAACCATCAAATGCTACAGAAGACTACCAGACCATTAAATGCTGGAGAAGACTACCAGACCATTAAATGCTACAGAAGACTACCAGACCATCAAATGCTACAGAAGACTACCAGACCATCAAATGCAATCACACATGATTCAACAACACAGCAACAACTGTAAACTGAAAAATGCAGTCGCCACTGGTCAAGACTGACCACAGAGTCGTATCCGTGACAAGCCCCAAAAAATCCAGAATGTGACAAGTCTGATCCGCTTGAAGTGTGGACAAAGTTTCTCTCGTTGTCAGCGCACAACCATTCTGCTACAGCACCGTGTGTTGGGTCGTCTGTCGGTTTCACATTAACTGAGGAATTCACTGACATGATCAGTTGCTTGCACACGGACTCACACATGCGCATATATGTAGGCCATGAAAGTGCACACGCACGTGCACATACAGAGAGAGAGAGAGAGAGAGAGAGAGAGAGAGAGAGAGAGAGAGAGAGAGAGAGATGCCCACATACATATTCTTAAGGATAAAGGCTACTCATACAAATACAAACACAGCTGCGCTCACACACACACACACACACACACACACACACACACACACACACACACACACACACACACACACACACAGCATAGCCTGAGGAAAAGAGAGAGAGAGAGGGGAGAGAGAGAGAGAGAGAGTCAGAGCGCAAACAACCCCACCCATTTCCCATACAATGTCGTTCTAACGGAGTCGAGGAAAGAAGAGAGAAGAGAAAAGAATCACACATGGTTTAGCGTGGTTCCCATGATATTCCTCTCTCCGCGTGGCGCCTGCTCACTTACACACACGCACACGCACACACACACGCGCGCGCGCGCGCGCACACACACACACACACACACACACACACACACACACACACACACGCGCACTCACATACACACGCACTCTCTCTCTCTCTCTCTCTCTCTCTCTCTCTCTCTCTCTCTCTCTCTCTCTCTCTCTCTCTCGGCACACACACACCACACACACCACACACACACACACACACACACACACAAGAATGTCCACCACAGTCTCAGCACCCACACCACCCACATTCCAGACACTGAGAGGTCTTTCCGCCGTCCTCAGCTATCGTTCTTCCGGCACGGAGCAACACCCTACAGGAACAAAGACATTCACACACGAGCATCCCACCCCCACTCTCTCGCTCTCTCGCTCTCTCTCTCTCTCTCTCACGCCAGTTCAGACTTTCCAAGCGACTCAACGGCGGATATATTTCCTGTTGAAAAAAAAAAACTTCTCGACTTAATTTCCAGCAAGCGTGCCCCTCGCATGCCGAACTCTGTAAAACCCGGGGATATTCCCACCACACTGGATTCCCCAGGCCTGCGGTCCACGTCAACCAGCGAGACAGCTCTGTTACCTAGTTCTTACCTTTTTTAATTTTCTCCTTTTTTTCTTCTTCTCTTCTTCGCTGACGTCAGTGTGGGCACCGTTGTTTGTTTACTGGAAGACGCCAAGTGTCGCTTTCCCTCACCGGCGAACCCCACCACAGCCGTGGACAACCAAGCCACCGTTGCTCCTACACACACCACCAACAGTCGGCAGGCAGGCAGGGAGGGAGGGAGGGAGCGAGGGATGAGGGGGCGGCTGCCCCTCCCCGAGTCGTGCACTCGACAATGTTTCTGTCGGCTTCAGGCCGACGGCGAGGCGCACCGGGCCGGGAGTCTTTCCTTGGTGGATGTGGGCCAGCGTTGCGGCTTGAATCGCATTCCAGGGCGTGAGTCAAAAACAAAGAGCCGCGTGCGCGCGCGTGTGTGTGTGTGAGACAGGGTGTGAGTATGTGTGTGTGTCCAATCTTGGTTTAGGGATGAACAGGAGAAACACTTCTCTGTGGTGTCGATGAAAACCTCAGAAGTTTCCGTTCAGCGGTGATGCAGGCAACACTGAACCGGGTTCGGAGAAAGAATGCGATAAGGAGATGAGAAGCGACTCCCTCTCCTTTCATTGAGTGATGGGGAGAAAAGTTTCCAGCCTGCTGGTCGGATAAGATGGGACAAGCAGCGGATTCTACGGCCTCAGTGAGTCACAGCGAGCACGTGCTACTCGGCGGACGGCTCAACAGCACGCTCAACACACCACACATCCACACACTCCCACACGGTGGCTCTTTGGAATCAGGCGAATTGGTGCTGATTAGTCATGGGGGACGCTGGGTTCTTTGTGTTCCGCGGTGTGCGAAGTGATCTCTGTATTAGGAGTGGGGAGAGGGTTGTGTTTTGGGTAACTACTCTGTGATTTCTGGTTGGGCTTCATCTTTCATTCTGGTATGTTTCGTCCCGTCGCCTCGCTGTTCGTGATGGTTTCATTCGCACCTGTTGAGGAATCCCGTCTTTTGCAGTGTGCTTGCTTGGTGAGTTGTTTAAAATTATACATTACCGTCTTACAAGCCCAATATTCGCAGTGAATATTGTTCCTTTTTTTCTTCTTTTTTTTTTTAGTTTACAAAGCTTCACTTACCTGTCGATGTTCTGGGAGTTGAAAGCAACAAGCGAGTCAAAATTCGTGTGTGAATATTCAGGAATTAAAAGCAAGAAAGCGAGTGACAACGTAAGTGTGAATGATCTCCGAATCAAAATCGAGAAACGAGTGACAACGTAATTGTGAATATTCAGGGAATTAAAAGCAAGAAAGCGAGTGACAACGTAAGTGTGAATGATCTCCGAATCAAAATCGAGAAACGAGTGACAACGTAATTGTGAATATTCAGGAATTAAAAGCAAGAAAGCGAGTGACAACGTAAGTGTGAATGATCTCCGAATCAAAATCGAGAAACGAGTGACAACGTAATTGTGAATATTCAGGGAATTAAAAGCAAGAAACGAGTAGGAACCCTGCGTATGAATGTTCAGGGAATTACTAAAGCAAGAAACGTGTAGAGACATACGCGCGAATGTTCTGAAAAGTAAATGCAAGAAACGGATGTAAACGCTTGCATCATCAGGGAATCGCTGAAAAGCAAAAAACGAGTGTCAACGGTTCGTGTGGATGAATATTCAGGGAACTAACAGCAAGAAACGAGTGTCAACGGTTCGTGTGGATGAGTATTCAGGAATTAACAGCAAGAAACGAGTGTCAACGTTCGTGTGGATGAATATGCAGGAATTAACAGCAAGAAACGAGTGTCAACGGTTCGTGTGGATGAATATTCAGGAATTAACAGAAGAAACGAGTGTCAACAGTTCGTGTTAAGGAATATTCAGGAATTAAAACCAAGAAAAAGTGAAAATGCATTTGTGTAAGTATTCGGGGAATTAAAAGCAAGATGGGTGAAAACAGAAAGAGGGAATGTTAGGGAATTACAAGCAAGATGGGTGAAAACAGAAAGAGGGAATGTTAGGGAATTACAAGCAAGATGGGTGAAAACAGAAAGAGGGAATGTTAGGGAATTACAAGCAAGATGGTGAAAACAGAAAGAGGGAATGTTAGGGAATTACAAGCAAGATGGGTGAAAACAGAAAGAGGGAATGTTAGGGAATTACAAGCAAGATGGGTGAAAACAGAAAGAGGGAATGTTAGGGAATTACAAGCAAGATGGGTGAAAACAGAAAGAGGGAATGTTAGGGAATTACAAGCAAGAAACGAGCGAAAACGCTACCTGCTCATGTTCTCGGGAATAGAGACACGGGGGAGGGAGGGGGGGGGTGGAAGAATGATGTAGATATGCCCGTATTCAAGGAATTCAATAGAGCAAACCAGTTCCGGGAAAAGAAAGCAAGAAATGAGTGATGCACTTGTGAATATTCAAGAAAATAAACGAGTGAGCACAGTAGGTGCGAATATGCACGAAATGAAAAGCAAGGAATATTGAGTGAAATAAACGAGTGACCACAGTGGGGCCTACGTGCGAATACGCACGGAATTGAAACCAAGGAATATTCAGTGGAAATAAACGAGTGACCACGACACGTGCGAATATGCACGGAATCAAAAACAAAAGAAGGGGACTGTACTGAAAAGAAAAAAAAAAAAAAAAAAAGAAAAAAACCCGATCGGATCCTCGCAGCTGATCGCTAGCTGTCCGTTGATGTGTGAGGCAAACGTTGACGTTCCGACGGTTGTGGGGATGTGCGCGTGAAGACGTCACTGCGCCGCGTCCAGAGCGGTTCCTGCGTCCCTGCCCAGCAAGGAACGTGTCCAATCGTGTGTGGCCGGGGATTAGATCCCCTGTGCGGGGGCCCTCGGAGAAAGTGGAGACTTTCTCTAGTGCATTCCAGTGCAGTGGGGGGAGGGGGGGGGGGGAAAGAGAGAGACAGAGAGAGAGAGGTTCTAATCTGTGTGTGAGAGAGACAGAGAGAGTTCGTGTGTGTGTTGTGTGTGTGGTGTGTGTGTGTGTGTGTGTGTGTGTGGTGGTGCGTGCGTCGTGCGTGCGTGCGTGCGTGTGTGTGTTTTAAGCTGATGGCTTTGACATGTGATGATGACGGCCACTGCGTTGTCATTTTCATCTGTTGTCAGAATGCAGACTACCGGGTGTTTGCGCCTCTGTGTGTGTGTGTGTGTGTGTGTGTTGTGGTGTGTGTGTGTGTGTGTGTGTGTGTGTGTGTGTGTGTGACAGACAGACAGATAGAGAGCAGAGAGAGAGAGATTCAAGGCTAACAGGCCAATGTGGTCTCATGTTTATTTTCACGATTCTGCTCCCACACTACCCCCTTCCCCACCCCTATTCTTCTCCCCGATGTATCATCCTCATCTCCATTCTACGACCCAAACGGGGAAAAGGTAGATAGATAGATAGTAAGAGACAGACAGACAGACAGACAGACAGATAGATAGATAGATAGATGGATAGTTAGATAGATGAATAGATAGACAATAGATAGATAGACAGATAGCTAGATACAGATATAGGCAGACACATAGATAGATTGACTGATCAATCAATGGAGATAGACAGACAGACAGACAGATAGACTGATAGATTGGTAGACAGGCAGAGAGACAGACATGGCGGATACATCCATTCACACACGCACGCATACACACATACATGCACACATACACATACATAGATACATGCATACATACATACAAGCATACATGCATACACACGCACGATAAAGTGCAGTGTAAATCAGAATATCTCACCATCTGATCACACCGTACCCATTTCACACCACACCCGTGCCACCCCGGAACAAACCCGAATCACGAGGAACCAGCCAAAACCCAAGCACTGGTAACCGACTTACCATCCGTCCGTCAATGACGACGCTGACCATCGCATGACCAGTTGGAAACACGGGCAAATACTTCTAATAAATTTTATTTCATTTTACGGTGTTAAAGACAACGATGACGTCAGTGAGAGTACTTCAACATTATACGACCAGCATGGTGACAAGAGAAAACCAAGAAGATTTTCTTTTTTCTTTTTTTTTTTTTTTTCTTTTTCTAATCACAAACTGACCAGACAGTGGCGTGAGGCGGCGATGGAGAAGCGGAGACGGACTTCAGATCTCTTTTGGAGCGTGATGAGCAGAATCGCGAGGTCTCCCTGGTCCTAGGTCGTTCGCTCGTAACTCGCGTACAACTTGACACGTAAGCTGCCAGTCCCAAGTCGACGTTTGCCGAAGACTTGCGAGTCTCCATTCAGCTTCTTTTGATGTGTTTTGATCTCCGATGACTGGCACGAACTGCGGGTAGAGCATGGGAGATGGGGCGAGGGGGGGGGGGGGGGTGAAGAAAAACGGTGGAGGGGGGGGGGGGGGGAGAAAAAGGACTGGAGGCTCGATGAGAGGTGGATGAGGGGGGTGGGGGGTGGGGGAGGGGCACGAGGTTAATTGGGGGCTCGGGGATTGGTTGGTACTACCACTGTGCCAATACCCGTGAGATCCTCAGCTCTGTGTGGGCAATCCTGAGGTCGAATCAGGTTCATTCGTAGCGAGGCCGACCGATTGTCTGTTTAGTCGCTTTGCTTCACTGAAGCACGGCATTCGGAGAATTCGCGCACAGTTACGACTGGGCCCTGTGGTTGCCTGCACACGTGATTGACAGCAGCAGGAGGGCAACGTGGGAGAGAGAGAGAGAGAGAGAGAGAGAGAGAGAGAAGGAACAGTTCGAAAAGGGATGATACAGCAGGACAGAGGGGGAGGGGGGGGGGGGTGGAGGGGGTAGGTGTAGAGCATGGAGGAAAACGAAGGGAGGGACGAAGAGAAGGAATGGAGAATGTGTGTTGTGGGGGGGATGAGAAAAGTAGAAAGGACGGGCGAAGGGGTAGCAGGAAAAGGAAGGAAAAAGTAGAAAAACTGAGGAGAAAGTAGGAAAAGACAGAGGGCGGTAGGAAAAGAGGAAAGGTACCAAAAAGGGGAAGAGAGAGAAAGTGTGAAAACGAAGCGATACAGCACATGCAATGGAAGAGAAATGGACGGCAATTGCTGTTCAATAAAGGACAGTCACCTATGCTGAATAAGACAGTACTATGGAGACGTCTGGACATTTGAATCAACGACATCGCATTTTGAATCATCCTACTTATTTATCAGCTTAACAGTTTTTACCGATTTTCTTGTTGGGAATTTGTGGTTTACTGAAATGGGAACGTCTTTTTCTCATCTTTCCTCATACCCTCACTACCATCATTCCATTTTTTCTCCCCCTTTCTTTGGTATCACATGTGAGAATTGAGACCGGGCGTGTGGTGGGCCCGTTTCTAATGCACACCTGACCCTTGAACACACAGCACCAACCTTTGTCAGGTGGAGTGTCCGCTCACCTCATTGGTGCTGCCAACCGTTCGTTGGCTGTCAGTCACTGAGAGTTCCACTCCCGCGTGCGTCCACCCAGCCCTTCGGGAAAAATCACTGCCCCTGTTTTAACGTCTCGTGTTACAGTAGAGTCAGTGTAGCGTTAGGTACATATCCCATCCCACGCACTTGCCTTGGAAGGTTTCCCCCCCCCCCAGTTATATCACCTGTAGGGGGTGTGGACGTGAACCCTTTATGGCACTATCTTCTCTCCCCCACCCTCGCCCACAGACCGACAAGAACACAAGAACTGAGTGACTGAGATCTGACACGGAGAGGACAAAGGACGTGGACGCACTGACCGCGCTGATCTAGCTATTAAACCCACGTCGTCATCGTCTCCACAGTGAAACTCATTCATTCTTGGACACTTGGCGCCCAGAGGTATGCCTGGGGATGTCTGGCGACCTGATTGACTCATGATAATAATACCAAGATCGATGATTATCGGATTCTGTCAATGGCACGCTCTACAGACCTGTTCTCCGCGCAGAATTATTCTAGGACTAACTCGCATTACTTACATTCACGCATCCTTCACATGTCTGGCCGGCCGTTTATTATCAGAAGACCAAGAAACTTATGTTTCCTGTCACCCGACCAATCCTAAAATTTTGTTTCAAAAAAAACAACAAAAACTTCGTACCCCCTCTCTCCCTTTCTTCCCCCCCCCCCCCTTCCACTTCTTACTCCCCCCCCCCCCCCCCCCCCCCCCCCCACCCAAACACATAAGTAAGAAGATGTAGTCGAAAATCAACTCGGTCAAGACAGAAGTGGTCTACTCAAGTACTCATTCTCCCACGGGAAAAGAGTCGTTAGGATTAAAAAAAAAAGGGGGGGGGGCGGGGTGATAGGGATGGGGATGGGGGAAGGAATGGGGATGGGTGGATAACTAGATTTAAGTGTGTCATTCTCTCACGAGAAAAGACTCATTAGGATAAAAAAAAGGGGGGTGGGGTGGTAGGGATTGGGGGTGGTGGTGGTAGGAATGGGTGGATGGGTGGATAACTAAATTGAAGTGTAACGTGCAACATGCGTTTTGTTAGGAAAGACCCCCATCACATGGGAGTCACAAACCATAGAGCAAGGTGCTTCCTGCGTGTCCTGTCTTGAAACAGCATGTTTTCAGTCTGAAACACTGACGCAGGTTTCGAAGCTGTTTTGCGAGTGAATTCTTTTTTTTTCCTTGTTGGAAAACATAGTTTGCGAATGCTGTCACAATGCACTCAAAAGACATAACCATGAAGTGGAATTCTGTTTCCTTTTAGAGGAAAAAAATTGAAAGGAAAAAGGTGCGAATGTCCGTGTAGACGTTTCCTGCTCTAAAACGCTTTCAGTCAACACACACTGCATAAGCATACGTGCTATAGAACAATACACAGTGTAATATAAAACAGAAAAACTAATCAAAGCATAAAACAGCTATAAAAACATTGTTTAAGAGCCGTGAAATTTATGACGTTTACTCAGTCTATGGTTTTTTTTTTTCCAATTCTTCTTCTCGTACGCAGGCTGATACTCCTGCGGACACTCCCTCATAGACAGGCAAGGATTAATCCCATCTACCCAACAAAGGGAGTGGAGTTTTGTGTGTATGACCGTTTGTTTTTTTTATACCGCCATTAAGGCAGCCATACTCCAACTTCGGGGAAGGTGCATGCTATGTGTAACGTATCATCCATACCAACGGCCAAACTGGCCTTCTCTTCCGAAAGTTGGTGATGGGATTTTTACGTGTGTGCAAGAGGTTATGCATGCGTTCACACACGGAACCTCGGTTCATAGGTCTCATTCGAAGGACTGTATGGGAAATGGAGTCAGAATCAATGTTATCTCCGAGGGGGAAAATCCCCCTGTACCGAAACTGTCTATGTTTTTTTGACACAGCAATGTTTGTAGATACATGACATGCTTCCCTTGACATTCAAAGAACAGGGAAGAACTAGCAAGACTGGCTTCAAGTTCTTAACATGATAAAAACATTTTCCGGACGATTTACTTCATTGCCACTTACCCTGTGTGATGCCATGTTGAAGATGGAAAGAAACGGTGTAATGAATTATGTATGCGGATCTCATTGATGTTTGTGCATCCGCCAAATTGGCTGCGGTGCAGTGCAACGATTCTAACGTGCGGCGTTTCGCCCTGGGGAGCCTGTTTAATCGTGT
>JAFLJL010014808.1:62500-121778 GCA_018398815.1 Conus ventricosus | reverse complement strand
CCCCCCCCCCCCCCCCCCCCCCCCCCCAATCTCTCCTCCTCTCAATCTTTCTCTCTCTCTCTCTCTCTCTCTCTCTCTCTCACCCTCTCTCTTATATGTGTGGGTGGGTATGTGTGTGCGTGTGTGTGTGTGTGTGTGTGTGTGTGTGTGTGGGCATGTCGGTTCACTCACACGGATGTGGTATGGAATGTGCGGTTGGGGTGTGATCGCTTTTTCAATGGTTGGGGTGTTGCACGTGGAGAGCGCCAGTGAAATTTATGTTGTGCAGAGAAACATGTGTGAGAGACGCTTTTGCCAGTTAGTCACAATAAACTCCCCGGAGGAAGGCCGTGTGCCGAAAATTTGGGTGAGAAACGGTTCTTGTTCTTTCCTTGTTTTGTTCATGTATTATATATATATATGTCACGACCGACCCCTGGAGGTCTGCCCCGACAGGATCGGTCTAGATGGGAGTGAAGGGAGTGACTGACCTCACACACGCCCGCAAGAGACCACACAAGAAAGATTACAATACAACACCCCATTTATTCACACCAACACACACAATCACAATTAAGCATTCCAACACACCACAACATGCACAATCACAATTAAGCATTCCAACACACACACATGCACAATCACAATCAAGCATTTCAACACACACGACATACACACAATTATAAATAAGCATTTCCAGCACACACAACATAACCATGATTATAAATAAGTATTTCCAGCACCCACAATATAACCATGATTATAAATATGCATTTCCAGCACCCATCCCTTTCCGTGTCTCATGTAGTTCCCCCACACCCCTGCCTCTCCAAAGTCCACTGGGAGCACCCTGACGCACCAGGTGCCCCAAACCGGGTCGGTTCTTGAACGGAGTGTCCTTCGATGCCGACACCACTGACACACACAACATACGCCCAAATCGCACGCCACAGAGCTACCACACCGGTCACATGGCTGTTTGAAGTGCGAGGACGGTGGAGAGCGCATCCCGTGGGACGAGGTGTTGTCGCTGGAGGTCCCGGACAGGGATCAGGACCGTCCGGCAAAGCCCACGTGCTTCTCCACCAGCGCGCGGCTCCAACCAGTGTGCGGCCCCCAACCAGTGCGCGGCCCCAACCAGTGTACGGCCCCAACCAGTGCAGGCTCCGGGTGAAGCCCCCGGGAGGAGGGAAAACGGAACTGGGGAGGAAAGAAGAAAGAAGGGTACTGGAACCCCGCTGTCATACAGTCTAGCATATGCTGTCAAATCCTAACAGCCCCTCGCATGATGGGCGAGGGGGGTTTTCTAAATACATTCACCGCACCAGCTCGACACAGACCTGAGCATAACACAGTAAAACAAACCAACTGAGGAATGTTCACTAAGGTCTCTTCACACGAAGCAGGTAAGAGATTACATTCGCAGGTTAAACACATGAATAGAAAATCATGGCTTCATCCTTCCCTCACTCACGTTCAACATTTTCCTTTCTTAAGAACTGAACTAATACAGCAACCATTGCTTTATAACTGTCATCACATTTGCAAATAATAATAATTCAATGGCACAATTATCCCCACATTTTATAACAACATTTGAAAACGACACAATTCTCCAACCACGCATCCAAACGACTAATCATGCGTACGCACGCTCGCAAACATAAAACTCGTTCCCTTGCACACACAAACAGACGGTGGCTGAAGAATACGAGACCGGCAATTGTGACAGGGGCGGACGAGCGAGACCAAGCAAGTACCAACCCTGAATCACCAGGTTCCCCCTTCCCGCCGACTACCGCATCACCAGATGCATAAAAAGGAGAAAGACTTTAAGATATAATTTTGACTGGCCAGGTTAAAGATTGAATTAACCAGAAAAAGTGGTCTCAAACAATATTTCTTTTATAATTTTGAAAACCAAAGAAATTGCGCAAAAGAGAAGAATTAGCCTGCTAACAACAACAAAAAAAAAAACCAACAACAAATAAACCACGAAACTGATGCTTACCAGCTACCCGTGGGTGACCCAAAGTGGCGGGTCAAGCGACTCTCTGCCCTCTGTCCAGTCGATAGGACCAGCAGAGCAGATGCGGAAAAGATGACGTGATGTGATGTCCCTCCCCTACAGGCCGACTGTAGGGATGAAGGTACCGACCGTACCTTCGACGAAGTGGTGTAGAACCAAAAACAGAGCAGGTGCTCTCAGGGACATCTTCCGCTCGAGTGAAGAGAAAACCTCCCTCAACGATGGCAGCCAACATGCCACGCTACGTCACAGTGAGCATACCTCAAGCCTAAGAGGAATGATGCACGTGCGGCAGGTACAAGACAGGAGAGAGGCCGACAGAGACAGCCAGTTCAAGCGAAAGGTACCAGCCACCCGTGAACCTGCAGGATGAATTGCACGGGCAGTGGAATTAGAGAGAGAGAGAGAGAGAAAAGCAAACCTAACCTGAGCTGAACGACATTAAGGTGCAAACGCACCACAAGCCACATTAAGGGACGGATACACGACCACAGCAACGACAATAAATAAATAAATAATTCCGCCACCCTAGATGGGTCAATCGTCGTAGGCCTCGTGACAAACTCGTGACAATATATATATATATATATTATATATATATATATATATATATATATATATATATATAATCAGAGTTAAAAAGCCACTCAAAATGTTAAAAGTGCTCAACCAAGTAGGGAGCGACATACCAGTTTAAAATAGGATTTTAAAATGGAAAAATTAAAAACCTACAAGCTTGTTTCAAGCTAACATTTTAGCTTGAAACAAGCTTGTAGGTTTTTAATTTTTACATTTTAAAATCCTATTTTATACTGGTATATATATATATATATATATATATATATATATATATATATAGATCAGTATATTTAAAATGCCTAAAACATTTTTTTAAGTGCTCAACCCCTTGGGGAGCAACATTAGTTAGGACACACACACACACACATATATATATATATATATTATATATATATATATATATATATATATATTATGTGTGTGTGTGTGTGTGTGTGTGTGTCTGTCTGCCTATCTATCCATCCCTCTCTCTCTCTCTCTCTCTCTCTCTCTCTCTTGCATATATATATTGAATTATAAACAAAGCTTGCTCTTATGCCTTAGATTGAAGAAATAGGGGGAGATACGCATTCATATCTGCAGTGGTAGATGATTCTGCCTAACTAACAGTATGTGCTAGAGTGGGTGAATGGGGGAAAATAAAATAAATGCTTCTCAAAATGAGCCTTCAGCAAGCTTATATTCTCCAAGGGGGAGACATCCTCCAATAGGGAGGGAAACTCACTAACATATAACTCCTGGTCATATACCGATATTTCGAAACTTGGTGGTTTCTCCTCAGTGACCCCGGAAAGTGGTAATTTGACTCCTCTGCCTTTTCAGTTTTAAGAAGAATACAATCCCAGAAAAGGTTGGTGTGCAATACCGTAGTATGTTTGTTGAGTTTTCAAAAAACCAACCAAAGGTGCCATCTAAGAAGCAAAACAAAATCATAAAAGAGCAAAACAAGCTACATTTTCTTGTGAAAAGTAAAAAATATAAAAAGATATCCTCTAAGACACAAGTGCTGAGGGCAAGTTCTTGGAATGAATCCGCAAGGGACTAAAATACAACAAAATAATAAATTCCAAGGATAAGTACCGCACCGTTCCAGCAACTTACAGAGCAGCTTGGTGTTGCAATGACTGCAAGAAATATTGAATTATAAAACAAAGCTTGCTTTATGCCTTAGATTGAAGAAATAGGGGGAGATACGCATTCATATCTGCAGTGGTAGATGATTCTGCCTAACTAACATTATGTGCTAGAGTGGGTGAATGGGGAAAATAAAAAAAATGGATGTTGTTTCTGGTCTGATTCATGGATGTAGTTTCTGGTCTGATTCATGGATGTTGTTTCTGGTCTGATTCATGGATGTTGTTTCTGGTCTGATTCATGGATGTAGTTTCTGGTCTGATTCATGGATGTAGTTTCTGGTCTGATTCATGGATGTAGTTTCTGGTCTGATTCATGGATGTAGTTTCTGGTCTGATTCATGGATGTAGTTTCTGGTCTGATTCATGGATGTAGTTTCTGGTCTGATTCATGGATGTAGTTTCTGGTCTGATTCATGGATGTAGTTTCTGGTCTGATTCATGGATGTAGTTTCTGGTCTGATTCATGGATGTAGTTTCTGGTCTGATTCATGGATGTAGTTTCTGGTCTGATTCATGGATGTAGTTTCTGGTCTGATTCATGGATGTAGTTTCTGGTCTGATTCATGGATGTAGTTTCTGGTCTGATTCATGGATGTTGTTTCTGGTCTGATTCATGGATGTAGTTTCTGGTCTGATCCATGGATGTAGTTTCTGGTCTGATTCATGGATGTAGTTTCTGGTCTGATTCATGGATGTAGTTTCTGGTCTGATCCATGGATGTTGTTTCTGGTCTGATTCATGGATGTAGTTTCTGGTCTGATTCATGGATGTAGTTTCTGGTCTGATTCATGGATGTAGTTTTGGTCTGATTCATGGATGTTGTTTCTGGTCTGATTCATGGATGTAGTTTCTGGTCTGATTCATGGATGTAGTTTCTGGTCTGATTCATGGATGTAGTTTCTGGTCTGATTCATGGATGTTGTTTCTGGTCTGATTCATGGATGTAGTTTCTGGTCTGATCCATGGATGTTGTTTCTGGTCTGATTCATGGATGTAGTTTCTGGTCTGATTCATGGATGTAGTTTCTGGTCTGATTCATGGATGTTGTTTCTGGTCTGATTCATGGATGTTGTTTCTGGTCTGATTCATGGATGTTGTTTCTGGTCTGATTCATGGATGTTGTTTCTGGTCTGATTCATGGATGTAGTTTCTGGTCTGATTCATGGATTTAGTTTCTGGTCCGATTCATGGATGTAGTTTCTGGTCTGATTCATGGATGTAGTTTCTGGTCTGATCATGGATGTAGTTTCTGGTCTGATCCATGGATGTTGTTTCTGGTCTGATTCATGGATGTAGTTTCTGGTCTGATTCATGGATGTAGTTTCTGGTCTGATTCATGGATGTTGTTTCTGGTCTGATTCATGGATGTAGTTTCTGGTCTGATTCATGGATGTAGTTTCTGGTCTGATTCATGGATGTAGTTTCTGGTCTGATTCATGGATGTAGTTTCTGGTCTGATTCATGGATGTAGTTTCTGGTCTGATCCATGGATGTTGTTTCTGGTCTGATTCATGGATGTAGTTTCTGGTCTGATCCATGGATGTAGTTTCTGGTCTGATTCATGGATGTTGTTTCTGGTCTGATTCATGGATGTAGTTTCTGGTCTGATTCATGGATGTAGTTTCTGGTCTGATTCATGGATGTAGTTTCTGGTCTGATTCATGGATGTTGTTTCTGGTCTGATTCATGGATGTAGTTTCTGGTCTGATTCATGGATGTAGTTTCTGGTCTGATTCATGGATGTAGTTTCTGGTCTGATTCATGGATGTAGTTTCTGGTCTGATTCATGGATGTAGTTTCTGGTCTGATTCATGGATGTTGTTTCTGGTCTGATTCATGGATGTAGTTTCTGGTCTGATTCATGGATGTAGTTTCTGGTCTGATTCATGGATGTTGTTTCTGGTCTGATTCATGGATGTTGTTTCTGGTCTGATTCATGGATGTTGTTTCTGGTCTGATTCATGGATGTAGTTTCTGGTCCGATCCATGGATGTAGTTTCTGGTCTGATCCATGGATGTTGTTTCTGGTCTGATCCATGGATGTTGTTTCTGGTCTGATTCATGGATGTAGTTTCTGGTCTGATTCATGGATGTAGTTTCTGGTCTGATCCATGGATGTAGTTTCTGGTCTGATTCATGGATGTTGTTTCTGGTCTGATTCATGGATGTTGTTTCTGGTCTGATTCATGGATGTAGTTTCTGGTCTGATTCATGGATGTAGTTTCTGGTCTGATTCATGGATGTTGTTTCTGGTCTGATTCATGGATGTAGTTTCTGGTCTGATTCATGGATGTAGTTTCTGGTCTGATTCATGGATGTAGTTTCTGGTCTGATTCATGGATGTAGTTTCTGGTCTGATTCATGGATGTAGTTTCTGGTCTGATTTATGGATGTAGTTTCTGGTCTGATTCATGGATGTTGTTTCTGGTCTGATTCATGGATGTTGTTTCTGGTCTGATTCATGGATGTTGTTCTGGTCTGATTCATGGATGTTGTTTCTGGTTTGATTCATGGATGTAGTTTCTGGTCTGATTCATGGATGTAGTTTCTGGTCTGATTCATGGATGTTGTTTCTGGTCTGATTCATGGATGTTGTTTCTGGTCTGATTCATGGATGTTGTTTCTGGTCTGATTCATGGATGTTGTTTCTGGTCTGATTCATGGATGTTGTTTCTGGTCTGATTCATGGATGTTGTTTTTGGTCTGATTCATGGATGTAGTTTCTGGTCTGATTCATGGATGTAGTTTCTAATCTGATTCATGGATGTAGTTTCTGGTCTGATTCATGGATGTAGTTTCTGGTCTGATTCATGGATGTAGTTTCTGGTCTGATTCATGGATGTAGTTTCTGGTCTGATTCATGGATGTAGTTTCTGGTCTGATTCATGGATGTAGTTTCTGGTCTGATTCATGGATGTTGTTTCTGGTCTGATTCATGGATGTAGTTTCTGGTCTGATTCATGGATGTAGTTTCTGGTCTGATTCATGGATGTTGTTTCTGGTCTGATTCATGGATGTTGTTTCTGGTCTGATTCATGGATGTAGTTTCTGGTTGATTCATGGATGTTGTTTCTGGTCTGATTCATGAGGATCCAAAGCAAGCCTATACTTTGCAAAGCAATCCGCACAGGACTGCCACAACTCCACAACAAATGCTCACGGATTCCCAGTCTGTTCATGGACTGCCTCAACTCCACAACAAACTGCTCACGGATTCCCAGTCTGTTCATGGACTGCTTCAACTCCACAACGAACTGCTCACTATTCATCGTCTGCTGTCTTGTGCCAGCCGTGCCGGTTTACCCCTTCCTTCCTAATCGTTTCAGCCCTTGCTTTCCTTTTGCTTTCCGCTGAAAGGATTTCCCGGCTTTAAGAATTTGAAAAAAAAAGTCTTTGAGGCGAGCACTGGGGCGATTGATAGGAGATCGATGAAGAGCTGGTTCCAGCAGGGAAACAGTTGGCACCGTGAACCTTGGCAGCGTGTCTGGCAAATCTGGCAGAGTTCCCCTAGAGAACAGAGCGATGTGGACAGCACAATGGGGGTCGGAAATACGGGCGGATATTAAAATTCCGTTTCATTCGGAATTAATGAAGGGGATTAGAGGCTAGCCTTATATTTCAGGGGTGATAAGCGACAATGCGAAGCGACAATAGTGTTTTAAAGCACGTGGTAATGATTTTATCTGATGTATTGTGGTCGTGTCTGTGCCATTGTAGATGAGGCGGTCAGAAATACTCTCTCTCTCTCTCTTCTCTCTCTCTCTCTCTCTCTCTCTCTCTCTCTCTCTCTCTCCTCTCCTCTCTCTCTCTCTCTCTCTCTCTCCCTAACATATTCCCAGTGCTGACGAACAGAGTTGATATTTATTCAGATTAAATGGAAAACAGTGGTGAATAATTTTTTCATCAATTCGATACGTTTACATGTTTTGTTTGTTAGAAAATAATGAGACTACACGACAGCTCTGCTCTTGTCGTGGCCCTCATTCATCTCGTTTTCATCGTACAGCTCTGTCCTTGTTGTGGCCCTTAATCATCTCGTTTTCATCGTACAGCTCTGCCCTTGTTGTGGCCCTTATTCATCTCGTTTTCATCGTACTGCTCTGCCCTTGTTGTGGCCCTTAATCATCTCGTTTTCATCGTACAACAATGCTCTTGTCGAGGCCCTTATTCATCTCGTTTTCATCGTACAGCTCTGCCCTTGTTGTGGCCCTTATTCATCGTGTTTTCATCGTACTGCTCTGCCTTGTTGTGGCCCTTATTCATCTCGTTTTCATCGTACAGCTCTGCCCTTGTTGTGGCCCTTATTCATCTCGTTTTCATCGTACAGCTCTGCCCTTGTTGTGGCCCTTATTCATCTCGTTTTCATCGTACAGCTCTGCCCTTGTTGTGGCCCTTATTCATCTCGTTTTCATCGTACTGCTCTGCCCTTGTTGTGGCCCTTATTCATCTCGTTTTCTTCGTACTGGACCACAAGCGTAAGGCCGAAGATTGTTGGTTTACTGTCTTCGAACTATTAATATTTGCATCCTAAACATTTTATAGATCTTTATTTTCGACTTTCATCTGTTATCTACCAATGGCAGAACCAGGTGAGTGTTTTAGAATGATTATTCAGATGCTTTTAAATGATAGGTCTTTGTAAGGTGCCATGGTTGTGATAGGCCTTTGTAAGGTGCCATGGTTGTGATAGGTCTTTGTATGGTGCCATGGTTGTGATAGGTCTTTGTAAGGTGCCATGGTTGTGATAGGTCTCTGTATGGTGCCATGGTTGTGATAGGTCTTTGTAAGGTGCCATGGTTATGATAGGTCTTTGTATGGTGCCATGGTTGTGATAGGTCTTTGTAAGGTGCCATGGTTGTGATAGGTCTTTGTATGGTGCCATGGTTGTGATAGGTCTTTGTAAGGTGCCATGGTTGTGATAGGTCTTTGTATGGTGCCATGGTTGGGGATTGTTACAGCTATTGCAGGGACTTTGATCTTGGCGGTCAAGGCTTTGTTGTTTGTTTGTTTGTTCGTGATGCTTTATTTCCCACACATTTTCCATTCCCTCTTGGAGGCCTCACTTCCAGACACAGGCAAACCGAGATCTGTCCTGTTACAATTCCGGCATGGAATCTCACAGGGAGTACCCGGTTGTCAAGTCAGCTTTAAGGCAAGGCACTGTTAAAGACACTACTCCGCCGCTGAGTTAAGAAGCCGAAAAACTGAAATACAACAGGCGTTACACATCTACACCTGAGACATTTCAGTGGAACATATGTCTCATCATGGGGAAAATCACTGCAATGCCCTCATATCAGTTTCATCCAAAATATTTGATAATCCAGTATTGATTGAATGGTGTGTAGCAGCACTTTTGTCTTCACTACCAAACTCTCTCTCTCTCTCTCTCTCTCTCTCTCTCCTCTCTCTCATCTCTCTCTCTCTTCTCTCTCCTCTCCTCACTCTCTCTCTTCTCTGTGTGTGTGTGTGTGTGTGTGTTGGGTGTGTGTGTGCGCGCGCGTGCGCGCGTACGTTGTGTGTGTGTGTGTGTGTGTGTGTGTGTGTGTGTGGTGTGGTGTGTGTGGTGTGTGTGTGTGTGTTGTGTGTGTGGTGTGTGTGTGTGCCTGTGTGTATCTGTGTGTAGATTTATGTTTGTATGTGTGGGGGAGGGAGGAAGTTAATAGCTAAGGCAACCAAGGAGGACTCATTTATTCCGAGAGAACTTCAAACAAGTACCTCACAACCATGCACAAGAAACACAAAACGCTGGTGTGCAATGTCCGATTACTTTTATTATGAGGTCTCATTGGGGTGGAGAGAGAATTAAAGAAACTATTACAGTTATACCATATTTTAAAATCGCATTTGGTAACGTCTCTAACACAGTCATACTATCTCCCTCTCTCTCCCTTCCCTCTCTCTCTCCTCTCTCTCTCCTCCTCTCTCTCTCTCTCTCTCTCTCTCTCTCCCCTCTCTCTCTCTCAAGAAGAAGTATACTGCTTTGAATAAAGAAGACTACATATCTATCAAAACAATGTTATTTAAAACTAACATTTATACTAAATCTAAGGAGCAGCCTTAACAGGTCAATTAAGGCATTGATAACTTACACTCTAAAGAAAGATTTCATGATCTGGCGAATCATGTAGCCCAATATGTAAAAGGCCAATGCTAGAAACAAAGAGAAATTCTAAACAACCTGCTGTCTGATTTATCTTCGTTTTATCTAAAATCCACTCACCTTTCATTCATGTATGATAGATATTGTCTTTACAAGTCAGCATGGAACTCTTTCTTACAGCAATGTGTCACCACCATTCTCTGTGTGTATCGTAACGTCCTGTCATTGAAGGAAGGACATATCTCCGTTCTGACTTTCCTGGCGACAACTTTTCAACTCCGAGGAACGGTCATTGAAGGAAGGACAGATCTCCGTTCTGACTTTCCTGGCGACAACTGTTCAACTCCGAGGAACGGAAAGCGTGGCCAAAATCACTGGAGCGAAGCCACAGGAAGACAGAGGAGTCAGAAAGACAGCAGTGTGATGGGGTGTGTCAGAAAGACAGCAGTGTGATGGGGTGTGTCAGAAAGACAGCAGTGTGATGGGGTGTCACAGGAAGACAGAGGAGTCAGAAAGACAGCAGTGTGATGGGGTGTCACAGGAAGACAAAGGAGTCAGAAAGACAGCAGTGTGATGGGGTGTCACAGGAAGACAAAGGAGTCAGAAAGACAGCAGTGTGATGGGGTGTGTCAGAAAGACAGCAGTGTGATGGGGTGTCACAGGAAGACAGAGGAGTCAGAAAGACAGCAGTGTGATGGGGTGTCACAGGAAGACAGAGGAGTCAGAAAGACAGCAGTGTGATGGGGTGTCACAAGAAGACAGAGGAGTCAGAAAGACAGCAGTGTGATGGGGTGTCACAGGAAGACAGAGGAGTCAGAAAGACAGCAGTGTGATGGGTGTCACAGGAAGACAGAGGAGTCAGAAAGACAGCAGTGTGATGGGGTGTGTCAGAAAGACAGAGGAGTCAGAAAGACAGCAGTGTGATGGGGTGTCACAGGAAGACAGAGGAGTCAGAAAGACAGCAGTGTGATGGGGTGTCACAGGAAGACAGAGGAGTCAGAAAGACAGCAGTGTGATGGGGTGTCACAGGAAGACAAAGGAGTCCGAAAGACAGCAGTGTGATGGGTGTGTGGTTGCTACACACCCGTTCTCCGGGGACTGGTCGCCGTGGGTGTTGCCAGTCACCTTCGTGTTCAGGCGTTCTGCGATTAAAAATGTGAAAGTCTAATGAAACGTCAGAGTTTGGTTATCGTCCAGAGAGAGAGAGAGAGAGAGAGAGAGAGAGTAGAAGGAGGATGTGGGCTGGATGCAACTAGTTTCAAAAAGAACAAGTTACACTCTGCATCAGAAATGAAATCTTTACTATAAAAAGAATGCACATGCAACGTGACGCTAATATATGAATGAGATTTCATCTTTTTGGATGGCGATGATAGTTTGGCTTCAGTCATTCTAATTATGGCTGCTTTCACACTGTGAGAGATCCATTCGATGAAGATGAGGCAATAAACGCAGTACTTCCGACCCAAGGTTTTAAATGAATTATTATTATTATTATTATTATTATTATTTTTATTATTATTTTGTTGTTGTTGTTGTTGTTGTTTTCATCATTATTATTACTACTATTATAGCGACTATTCTCGCTGCCATTAAGCTCTATGCTTATTTACGTATGTTCTACGTACCCTTTTGAAGGTCCTGATATTTTTTTGACATGCCAAATGTTAGATTATTGTTTATGTAAAAAACGCTCTATTCATGGCGGTGAATCATTCGCTTTTTCCTCGCGAAAACTGTTTTTGTCGTGAATTTATTTTCCGGAGACACACGGAAGCATAATCTCCCTTTACCGTGGCAAGGGCAGGCAATGTTGTCACGTCCAACGCAACAAAATGAAGGTTGGCATCGGTATAATTCATGCGCCCCAAAGGGAGGAGAAAGCGCTTACAAGAAGGCAGCTTTATGAGTGATTGCCTTTAATAAACATGCTCCAAGGATTGTATCAGGGGAATGTGACACTGTCACCGACGTGTGAGGACGTGCTTTGATCCAAACTGAAAGTTAAGACATGTACGTACTGGTTTTCCCCTCTGCGTGCGTGCGTGCGTGGCGCGCGCGCGCGCGCGCGCGCGCGCGCGCGCGCGTTGTGTGTGTGTGTGTTGTGTGTGTGTGTGTGTGTGTGTGTTGTGTGTGTGTGTGTGTGTGTGGTGTTGTTGTTGTTGTTGTTGTTCTTAATTTAACGTCATTTCACTATAATGTGATATTTAAACAAGGTGTGTGCGTGCGCGCGCGCGCGCGCGCGCGCGTTGGTGTGTGTGTGGTTGTGTGGGTGTGGGTGTGTGTGTGTTGTGTGTGTGTGTGTTGTTGTTGTTGTTGTTTTGTTGTTGTGGTTTTCACTAAATGTATTATTAGACAAGGTGTGTGTGTGTGTGTGTGTGTGTGTGTGTGGGTGTGTGTGTGGTGTGGTGTGTGTGTGTGTTGTTGTATGCTGCGTGCGTGCGTTGACAGGTTGAGCCAACTGGGCTTAACTGTAGAATTCGTTACAATATGTAGAGAGAACTTGGTATTCCTGATATATGCACTTTGAGATCATTTCTAAATTCTGACAAATCGGAATCATAAGTAGGAGGCAAAAGACAGAAACGTGTGTTGTTGTACAATTTTTCAAGGGCCGCCGCAAGCACATCGAATATTGTTGACATTTTTTTCTCGGAATGCATTTATTTTTAAACCGAAATAATAAGGAGGCGAAGTTGTTTACTGTGTCTTGGATATATTCCTATGTTTGTATTTACGGTTTACCGGATTTACTGCCCCCCCCCCCCCCGAAGCCTTTTTAAAAAAGATTACTTGTTCGAGAGTTCGTTACAACACAAAGTATAGTAAGAATCGAGTTTGTGTTTTCGGGGGAGAACACTTTCTTTGTAGTATTTCCTCAAATGTTTGTCAAAAGAGGCTCTGTGTATGAGAGAATATATCCTTTCATGTAAGCTCAAGGGAATATGCTGAGTAGCAGTATTGTCAAAATTGTTTTCACCTGCTCGAGCATTCATGTCAGCCATTCGTTTCCGGATATGAAGCATTGGGTAGTTACCAACAAAAATAATATCTATATACCTCTTGAACATAAGGTTGTAAATAGTTGTTTTTAATTTCTGATATGATTCAGCACGATTTTTTGGAATTTGTAGATTCTAAAGCTGGAAGAATGACTTAGAATCTACGCAGAGAGAAATACGTAACGTCAAACGATAAATCAATTTATTGTACTTACGGCCATTAATAGTGTCTTATTAGTCGGATGTAAAATAGACAGATTTGTCCCATGATGAAATGATTTCTCAATATTATTTTTAAAAGTGGAATGGACAAAGCCACAACCATCAGTATTGTTTAATTAGTAGAACCATCAGTATAGGAACTTTTACGAATTGACTATATACAATCATTGATATGTGATTTTGCTTCGGGGCAAAGCTAGTATATTAATGTTTTCATGTTTTAAGATATAGTTAGTTATAGTATAATCAAATTTTGGGTTGAGAGCTCCCAGGTTGGTACGGGACTTATGGGAAAACGCTCAGCAAGCTTTTTATGATTGATACCTGAATTTAGTCAACGATTGAAGATGAATATGTGAGTATCGTTTTAGTGGCTTGAATGTTTCTAGCACGTATAGGAAGGTCTTACATCAGACCTCATATCCATTTCGTTTGGTTTGCAATTCTACCATCAGACCTCATATCCAGTTCCGTTTGGTTTTGCACTTGTATAGTTGAGCAGCGAAGAAATGTACTTAGCGCAGGTGTTCACGATGGTCATCACACGAGGTAAGACACAGCTTCATGGTTTGTTCTGAAGCTGAAGCATGAAATGGAACACCACGGGGCTAATCTGAAGGCCTTAGTGTCTATTACACTGAAGTTTTTAATAATGTACTTAGGAGCACTAAAAAAGACTTTGTGCTTATGACCAATTTGATTCTAACTAAAGCAGAAGAATGATGTATTAACTTTTTGTTTCCTGGCCCACTTTGTGTGCTTATAACTTCGAGCAGTTAAGAGATTTTATCGATTGATTTATTATGTGTTCAACGTGAAAATTCCATGTACGATTTGACTTAAGAATGCATACCATGGAATTTTATCTCAGACGTGGGAGCTCAATGTGGTATTATGTACTTGAAGTTAGGAGTATTGTGAGCAGAACCACCTGCATCAAATACATCATCGGGGATGTTTCAGCCGACAGGCTTAAGAATTTTCTGACATGAATTCGCAATGTTCGCTAACTCTTTTTGATATATTTTTCTAATGTTATTATAACAGATCTTTTTGAGATGTGTTTTTGTTAATGTGGCGTTCAGCCATCAGCAGACGTCATCCGCATATTGAACCAAGTTAAAGTTTTTTTAAATGTATTTAGTAAATCATTAGTTAAAATATTTTATAAGAGAAGAGGGGCGATTCACACGAGCCTTGAGGGATACCCATATACTTGTATCTTTTGGAAGAATAGTATTACCTATTCTGGTTGAATACTTCTGTTGGTCAGGAATGTTTTAAACAAATGTATAATTTTGGACCAGAAGACCTATAGGTTCTAATTTTATATAAAAGCCTATCTGCAAACGTGATCAAATTGCCTTGGTGTATCGAAAAATGTGGCAAGAACGTTTTGGCTTGTAGCAACTGGTGTTTAATTAGGTAGTGAGCTTTACAGGATGAATCATTAGTAGACCTGCCCTTTCTAAAACCGGCCTGGTTTGCGGGGTTAATGCCAGTTTTTTCACAATAGTATGTCAATCGTTTTAAACACATCTTATCTCCCATTAGTTTACAGGCATGAGATGTAAGAGCTATTGGGCGTAGCATTTTGTTTGTCATTGATGTTCAATTCTTTTATAACGGGAACAATAATTGAGTCTCTCCATAGGGAGGTTTGTTCCCTTCAATCCAACATTTATTAATCATTTCGTGTTAGAACTAAAAATAATTTGGTGTGGAATATGTTTTAAAATTTCATTAGAAAATGGGAATCTAAACAACAGACTTTTTCTTATTAGCAATGAAGAAATAGCAGAGTGTAAATTCCTGAGAAGTATATCAGAATGTAGATAATGATCATTATTTTCGGTCTGGATCAGCGTACATTTTTTGTTAGATGGTTTTCCCTAATTGCTCTGCATTTGTCTGATAAGCTACAGAAAGAGCTGTTTTTTGGAAAAACATGTCAGCAAATGATTCTGTTTTTTGGTATGCGAAAGGAAATTTTTCAGCACTTTTTATGATTGGATATGCAGGTAAATGGATTCCGTTTTCATTTCATGGATCTTTTTCAATTTTATTGATATCTTTATGGTCCACTCTATTTCATTAAAACAAAATGATGACCTGTACTCGGTTGCATTTTCAATTACTTTATTCCTTTGAGGTCTTGGCTGTTCTAAATGGTATGCTCCCTTTAACTTTTTTACTTTTGCATACAGTTTAATTGTGCTTATATTGTTATCAACGCGTTTTCTGCCAAGATTCAGGTCCCACCACACTTACCCGTTGTGTTTGGGAGATTTTGATTGACAAGAATCGGAATTGCATCAAGGCGGCATGCAGTAGTGTGATAGTTAAAATGGACAGTTACATAGATTCTATGTCAGAATTATCAACAAGAATTGACACATATGAAGATAGCACAGATTTGAAAATTTGGCCCAGTCAGCTCAGCTTGTAATTCAATCTTTGGGATTTTCCTTACTGTTCATCTTGGCTCACTACAAATCCTCTCTGAGAAATAAACTATGGGAATATGATCACTCCCTAAAGATGTTATCATAAAATTTGCCTTGTACAGCTCGGGACCATCTTCATGGGGAGAATTAAAGACATGTTCATTGAGATTGATCTGTGACTAGGGATTTTTCAGGCAGTATCGTGTACATCCATCATATTAAACAGGACAGTGGAGAGTTTGATAGGTTCTCCATAAAACGTGTGTGTGTGTGTGTGTGTGTGTGTTGTGTGTGTGTGTGAGAGAACAGGGAAATGGTCTGTTCTACCCCACTTGCTACTCCACCAAGTTTGCGGGCCTGAATAAGTGACCTAGAAGCGTCAATAGTACAGTTCTCTGAATAGTATGACTTCAATTAACCAAAAAATACGTTTATCTACAAACAAACATATGTGCAGGGTTATCGTTTTCAATACTAATTTACTAAACTTTCGATTTTAATTTTTGCTTAATCCTATGTTTTTCCTGATAATTTTCATAACTTCATTTTCGCGCAAACATTCTTCAAATGGAAGTCTCTGTCTTTAATGTGAAATCAACACTACAGTCTGTATCTGTTCTCTAACGTCTTTTTAAAACCGAGTTATATTTTTGCATAAAATCCACACACTTATCAGCATGTCTTCGCTGAAAGCTAGTTTCGAAAAGTGTTTCTTGTGTAACTTTTGCTCTCTTTCTGCCGAACAGTTCATCTATAATAAATAGTGTCTGCGTTCTTCAATCAGTCTATAAAACTGTTCTAAACACTCACTCAGTTTATTGCTTGGACAAATATATATATGTCATCTTCTGTCCATATATATCTTCTATTATGATTTGCTTTGATTCCAGTTAAGTGTGGACAGAAAACCACATTAGATCAAAATTATAACGTTAAACTGTCTTGTAACAGGTCGTGGTTTAAAATATTGTTTTTTCCAAACCTGTTTGTCCACAAATTAAGAACAATTTGAGGGGTTTTTTGACATAATGTTTAACTGCTCCATAGTTTTATACAGAACTTTATCTAATCCAGTGATTGTTTTTATCATGCTCTCTGTTTTTTTAAAACTTGTTCAGTATAATAAAATCCTATAAGGTCTAAATGTGTAAGATTAATCAATTCAGTTCTGTAAGATTGTTTCTATTTAGACGATTATGATTTTGTTGCTTGTATGTTTGACCTTAATATCCTCGCATGGTGAAGAATGACGACGGTTAACTTAAGTTTTTTCAACGTCTAAGTTTTGCAAGCTAATTAGAATTCCTTTTTAGAAGGACGTCACAACGCCCACAACCCCTTCACTTCCCCTTATCTTTTAAGGACAGAAATTTCATATATCATTGTGAACGATCTCCTAATTTCATTTGCGGAATGGAAGGTAATTTTGTGTAGAAGCATCTTTTTAACCGTTTCTCTTCTGTGGAGGATGTACTGTTTTTTCCCATACGGAGTTTAGTTCCATTTTCTTTACGTTATTGTCATCTGGCATAGAGACTTACGTGTAAAGGGCAGAGTTGAATGCTTTTCTGAAACTTTTTTGACGGCTAAAAAATATGTAAATGGGCTTATGATTCAAAATTTTATTTCCATTCTAAATATGGAATCTAGATGCCATTAAGCGGTCAGGGTTCGAACTATTTGCTATTCATATGGCCAACATTATTTGCTTTAGAATTGCGCAGTTGTTCTAGTTTAGGAAACTTTTTGTTGTCGCCAACCTTCTTTGCGTTTATAATAACCGTATTTTGTGTACTCAAATCCATACAAAGTGCCTATCTCACCATTCTGTTCAAAGTCTTATCGTCTGCAGTGTCTTTTAATTCTAAAGTGTACACCTCTCACAGGGCCGCTAATGTAATCCTGGTTCTTCTGGCCCCGCGACCAATTTTTTTGTTCAAACTAATTTATTTTATTTCCAAAACAATGTGCAGGTTTATCACATTTCACGACCCTTTCCTTTTTGTCCCCCTTTGATTTTTATTATTAAATGATCCGACCCTCCCACAAACTAATCTTTTAAACTGTAAAATTAGGGATTGTTATAATGTCATAATCGCCATATGCGCTTTCCCTGACGGAAGAGCTCTTAAAACAGTTGAGGGCTTCCTTCATTATAAGTTTTCATCAGTGCTCAGCTCATCCAATGGACATGAGTAATGAATGTATGCAAGATCGTGCGGATTTTCTCCCTCATAAGTGTTTTGTCTGGTGTAACTCTAAATCTATGAAGTGTCAGCTGCATAAGTCCTAACTTTTTAGCTAGCTCTTTATCTAAATAGTAACCCCTTTTCTTCAGGACTTGAATGTTAACATTGTTTTTAGATTCGCCGGTTAAGTTTGTGAGAGGTAATGTCGAAGTTATTTTCATTGCTTCTATTTAGTGAGCAAAACCGTAATAACCATCATCTATGTTTAAACTCGCTAACTTTGGTCCCTGTTTTGTCATCCTTTTTGACCTTATTATTATTCCTTGGCTTCGCTTATATTAAACATACGACTTTGTAGAATATTTCATGGTGCGCGACCATTTTGGCCCCGCAAATTTTTATCAATAGCATGTTCTAAAAACGAAGGTGGTCGTGGGGTGTTATGGGTACAAAAACATTGTTTTCTGAACGAATAAATAAATGACGCGTTCAATTATACTGATGCAAAATATTCTGTTGGGCCAACTACAATCTTAAATATATAGCAACTGATTACTTTGACATTGCTGTGACCCAGGACTGCCTCTTTTCATAAAAAGGTGAGAGTACTCCTTTAAGCAGATATCTTATCCCAACCATTGAAACGAACCGCAATCAAGGAAGCGTGGTTTAGTCATCCGATGCAAGTTTTAGCAGAAACCAGTTAAACTTTGCTGTGTTTTGCGCATAACTGGGTGAGGAGTGTCGTATGCTGATCATTTAAATCAATATGATCCTTTGGTTGAGGTCAGTGTACAGATTTCATTTCTATTACACCCTCGACGTTTTTTGATGATTTGCAAAGCTCATTACAATGACAAACGTTTAATCCACTCAGCAACATAATAGAAATGAAGGCTTTTTAAAAGGATCTGTAACGATCAATTTAACATAAAGACAGGCTTTTGACAAATGTTGGATCATAATCATGGCCTAGGCACCTTTATTTTCGGGGCACGCCCAGAAAGTATAACTATGACTGGCATCTCCTTTCAATCTTTCTTTTTTGGCAAAACTGTTGAGCCCGGGTCCCTACAGCAAGAGCATAAAACTCAGCTTGACAACATTTAATCATAGACACTTTAGGGCTAACTCTGGCGGGAATAGAACGAAATAAGACTCTATTCGTACTTACGTTTGGGTTTGCTAGGGGCGCAAGCTATGGCACGATCGGCAAATAAGTTCCTTCTACTGGCTTGACGCACAAAAACATACTTAGCAAATTTAGAGGACGCCCATTAATTCTAAAGTTGATTTACATTCAAGTATTCAAAGGTACCAACATGTTTTACAATACGCAAGATCGAAGTTGACTTTTGCCTGTTGGCACTGGGTTTTTTACATGCTGCCTTTGACCTCAGAGCCAGATAGGTACAATAATAAATATAATAATGAATTTATTATAGCAGGCAATGAACAGAAGGTTGGGAAAAAATAAAAAACGACATAAATTTATGAGCCAGTAATTATTACAAACAATAAAAGAAAACCCAAGATTAAAGTCATCTAAAATCCCCGAGTCCAAACCCAAAGATCATTAAAGACTCTGCAAAAGCTTGCGGACTCTGTTCGCGATGACCATGGATATGGAATAAGACAGCGGCTTGTTCTTGGATTAACTGGCTAGGATTACTTGGTCTTTTTCTTACTAAATAGTATCCCAACTATTTCAAGAACCTATGTCCATAAGTGCTCGGCTTAATAGCATATACTATTGCTTGCTAAGTTAGACAAAAGCCAGCTAGCAATACTTCACCCCAATATTCCTGGTAAAAGCGTCACGCTTTACAGCTAATTTTTTTAATATAAACTTGCAAGATGATCATGCTGTTGTTTTACCATGATTTATCAGGCGGAGGAGTTGCGGCGAGGCACTGGACTTTGACCTCCAACCGCCGCCTGTAATAGCATCACAGTGTACTTATTGCAACTTCCTAAGGCTGTTATAAACGCTTACTAATGTGGACTCATTGCTCTCTAAACTGTGTTCGTATGCGTTCTGCTAAGTGTCGTGTCTTCATATAAAATTTTTCGGATAGTTTCTCTTATCTATTCACTTGTGTTCGTAATTGGTCTCGGTTAGTAGTCAGCACTTCTAGTCTTGCTGATCTTTCTTGTTCAGGATCTTTTAGTCTTTGTTCTTATTCTTTCTTTATTCTCATGCCCTAAGTTGGCGTAATCAGCCTCAACGAGTTTTTCTTTTTCTCTTTTTATATGCCCATCTAGTTCACATAGTTTGCTAATTGTTTGTTAATCGCCTTTGATGGTTCTTATGCTTGATCAAGGGCCGTTAGTTCTCGCATGGGTAGCGGCGAGTGTGTATAGTCTTTACGCTGTTTCTCTGGAAAAAATGGATTCTGCTTCTATTACATTTATTAATTCACCTGCTGATGATTTATTCTTTAAGTTCCATGTTGTTTGCATGTGGTTATCTGTCGGGAGTTCTGCAGTGTGTTTTGGAGTTTCAGAAACTCAGCCTCCGCCCTTAATTTTGGCTAACAGGCCAGGCGATTTTGTACGCTCGCAGGGCAGGGAGTCTATTTCTAATTGAACCCTCGGCTAAAAACTTTGAAGGGTCTTTTTTAGTTGTAAGCTGAACCACGTTGTCCTTGGTCGCTTCCTTCCAAACAAATGGTCATCTTTTACTTCAAAATCATTAGGTCTATAATATTCGGGAGGTTCTTAGGCACTAAACTTTGGTATAAGGATCTGGCCTTACTTTCTGTTATTCACGCCGCAAAGAGAGCCCGAGCGATGATTGTACCAATGGAGTCATTGTCACTCATGTGTCTCCAGGATCAAATAAACATCTAATCTTTTCTTACAGCTTCAATTACTGCCATGTTTTAATTAATTAACTTTTTATTTTGTTTATAATAAAATGGCCACAAGCATTATGGCTCGATTCTTAACCCGTATAGAAGACTGAAAGAACCTATGGCGTGCAGGGAAATAGACGGAATATTACGCTGTTCAAATAATCCATCTAATATTGATGGCGGATCAAATTCTTCACTGTCAAATTTCCTGAACTAGGAGCGGATGAAGTGATTGTGCCAGGCTCTGCACGTCTTACTTTCAAAATAGAACTCGCTTCAACAACAGACCCAAACAGGACAGTTGTACAGAATCTGGGGGGGCAATCGTTAAGAAAATTTCTATAAAACTTGAGGGGCAAGAAATATTTTCTTTACACAATGCAGACATATTTTTAACCTATTCTGATCTATGGCTAACCGGGAATGAAAGGGCTGATCTTGCGTTTCAAGGAATCGAAAATGAAGAAGCGCTAAAACATAGAATAGGCGCCGCAGATACTAAAGACGGTAAAAAGTATGCAGCTGTAAATTTTGCGTATGGAAATCGCTTTTCCATCCCCTTAGATTTTGAGTTGTTAAAAGCGCATGCACCATACTTTCAAGGAGCATTAAAAGACAGATTGTCATATGAACTAACTTTTAATCGAATACAAACGTGTTATCAAATCATCAGACACCGAAGCAAAGTACAGCATTTCTGACATCTCGTTAGAGTTTGACGTTGTTAGCAACCCTGATTTAGCAGAGCTGATTAAGGATCAATATGAGTCAAGATTAGCAATATATTACGACAGAGTGATTCATCATACAACATACCCCAGAAGCAGGGCAGACACTATATGGAATTTTAGTTTTAGCACCACATCAATATCGCTTAAAGGTATTTATTGCTGTGTGAAGATGAAGAACCGTTCAAAAGAGCAAGTGATAAGTTTTTTTTTCCTAAAATACGGGAATGTGCATTGTACGAATTGACGGTAGTCCTAACCAAATCTACGCTTGCGGGCTTGACCAGTATCTTCATTTTGGTGCCGAAAATAGAAAAATTGTTTGGGGGTGGGAGGGGTAGAAATCCATCTGGGCAGATAGTGTCTAAAGATTTACATCTTCACATGTTAGGCTTGATGATTTTTTAACAACAAATACGGTTTATGGATTGACTAAGGTCAACAGAGGATAATGAGTTGTATGGAAGCGGGAGAAGAAGTGAGAGGTCGGTTAGTACCATTCAAATTGATAAAGAAGAAGAAGCGTTAAACGCTTAATGTACATTAGTTTTTAATTATTGATGCGCTGGCTGAATATTGAAATTACAGATTAGATTGTATTTATAATTTATTTTTCTGTTTATAAAAAGCAGGTCTGTTAAGGTTTATCGCCAATATGTGCCTACAGCACGGAGATGCCAAGAGATGAGATAGAGCAATTCTGCTGTTATAGAAACCTGGAAGTATAAAAACCTTAGATTAACAAACATTACAAATGCAACAAAAATAGAGAGGATTTAAAATACATGCCCCACACAATCGAAGGTAATTCTGCTGCCTTTAACTTGCTGTTACATAGGTTCAATAATGGTAGCATCGACTATAAGCGCTTATCTGCAGGAACGAGTGTTGGTCTCTTAGCAAAGGTTATGGTGCGCCCGCCAGCTTTACCTATAGGAGGTTTGTCTTTAGTTTCGGCCTGTGATTCATTAGCTGTAAGTGCGGGTAGCAAAATAAATAAAAAATAAACTCCATAGCAAACAGCTAATGGTTCAACTATAACAGCTAAACTTAGCTCGTTCTTAAATGAAAATAAATAAAGCGCTTGTTGACTCAAACATCAAGGATGAAGGAATTTAAGCGTTTAAAGGCCGATTTTGATGACTACAAAAGACAAATGTTTGATCTTCAAAGGAAAGGCGAGGGACAAGTTTTTCTCAACAGCCAGAGGCGAGCAGATAAAAAAGGAATGCTTAAAAAAGTAAAAGAGACATTAATCTCTGTTCTAAATCAGCTCACATTAACACACTAAGAGTTTATATTTGTTTTATGAGTCCAAGCACAATATGTCCGGTGCTATTGAATCTATTAAGTTAATTTTTTTTTATATTTAAATAAATATTTTGAGTTAGAAAAGAGACTCAAACATGGCAAAGATATATGAAGGACAAGACGAATTTTTTGGAAGCAATCAAGAAAATTTCTCAAGAGCATGAATGATTTGTTTTAGAGTAATTGATCCAGCAAGCGTAGGGCAAGGTTGGTATGCTATTTCTCAAGTTCGGGTAAATAACATTGACCACCAGTTAAAGTTATGTTAGCTGTTTTAATGTCTACTATGTAACAATAAATGAAAGATAACCTAAGTATGTCTGGGTCTGACTAAACTAACAGACTATTTTTATCATAACGACTTAAACTCCGGTTGGGCAGTCGAACTGCTTACACAGTTTGACGTGCTGCTGAGAGCAAAATGAGAGGCTCTGGTTGGTCAGAGGGCGAAGTCTTAGAGATCAGTTAAAACAGTCTAAGTATGCACATTTTAGGCAAGTCTCACTTCATATCCTCCAGCATTAGTCGCAAAAAAAGTCTGTTCTAAACATAAAGAATCTGACAAAAACTGTTTTATGTGGTGTGTTCTTGCAAGGCTGCTTACGCCGCAAAAACGCAGAGAGAGTGTCTAACTATCGCCCCTTAATCAATGATTGAACTTTAGTGGATACCTTTCTGTTAGTGTAGCTCAATATTGATCAGTTGAAGAACAAAAAACCAATACTGTGACCTGTTAACATGGGATGAGGGAAAAAGAGTTGGTGCCAATTAAAGTGTCCAAGATCAGTCAACGTTTGGGAGCAGACAAAATCTGTTGACTTACTACTGTTGTTTTCACAGAGGGCTGCCACATTACTTTTGTACGAACAATGAGTAAACTAATGCACGCATACTTCAAAAGATGGGCACAAAACATAAGAATTCTGCAGAAAATGTTTAACAAGAATGCCTTTGTTCAAGCCGCAAGCGAACATATGATAAATTGTATGCCAGTTGACAGTAATAAGATCTAATTACGCCACGCACCGGATCTAAAGTTAGTTTAAGTATGGAAAGGCTGCAAATTTCCCATACGTAGTTTACGCGACTGCGAGTCGCTTATTGTTCCTTAAGAAGGGCCAGAGCACAAACAACTTCGAAAAACAGTCTGAATGAGTAATCATCAGTTTTGTTCAATTGCCTTCGTTATTGTCAGGTCGGATGGCGTTTAATTCATAAGCCAGAATTATAAGGTGACAACTGCGGTAGAAGATTTTTACAGGAATGCAGCAAGGGGCGTAATGACTGTTCTTAAAATCTAAACTTATCTGAATTCTAATGTCGCTGGAGACCAAAACAGTATGATCAGCCACTATTGTTGGATTTGTGGTTTAAGCCTACTCATCAGACGCAGCGAATCCACAGAAGAGACCATGCTCACATTAGCGAAGTTAGAGGAGCTGCGCACAACAATTGCATCTTCAATTAATGTTTGATCCTAAGACATGGAAGCAGCCATCTTGCTTTATGAACTGCGAGGTTACGACTCATTCTTATATTGCAAGGCAGTAACAGAACGCCGCTTCACGGGTTGCATTGCATTGCACAGTCATCAGAAAAGTACATGATGCTTTAATCCTAATAACTTGTCTTTTTATGACTCTATGCAGCACATGATGGGTTCTTTAGAGGCACTAGGCTATGTCCTTAAAGTCCTCCCATTAACGGAAGAATATTTTGACCCAACATTGTTAGATAAGGGAGTTTTACCTTATGAGTACATGAACAGTGGGAATGGTTTGACGAAAGATTAACACTTCCACCTAACGGCGGTTCTTTTCTAGGTCTTAGAGAAAGGACATCGCGATTCGATTACCGCATGCTCAAGGAAGCGTGGCAGAGTTAAGAGTGAAAACAATGGGAGACTATCATGATTTCTATACTTGATTGCAGTTGTATGTTTGTTGGGGACGTCTTTGATAATCTATAGAAAGGGACCTGCATGAAACATTATAGCCTGGATCCCGCGCATTACTTTTCTGCGCCGGATGTGTTGGGACGCTTTCTTAATAGTTTACTGGAGTACTGATTGATTTATTGTAGTTTACATTGTTCAGATGATTTCTGAAAACGGATTGCGTGGAGGAATTAGTTATGGGTCGCTTCATTACTTGTAAAGCAAACAACAAATTCCTAGATGGACTATGATACGTGTAAAGGTCTATCTTATCTCATGAATTAGTTGCAATCAATCTGTATGGATGGGCTTTTGGCGCAATCGCTTCCATTACGCATCTTTAAAATGTACTCAGCGGTGATCCGACAATATTCATAAAGGCATTTAAAGTGGTTGAGTGTTTAACGCTTGTTCAATCAGCGTGGTTCATTCTAGTTGTTGATTTGATATCCTCATGAACTCCATGACTGCATAAATGACTATCATTAGCAGCAGAAAGTCTAAGATGGATCCAAGAGAACCGCCATAACTTGTGCCTTATCTTCGGGCAAACAAAGTTAGTCTGTCATTACAGGGACTTCATGCAATTTATTTAAGACATGGTTTGATGGTTGACAGCAGTTTCTCGCATTATTGCTTTTGATCAAGTACAGTTCATGATACCATAACATCATGAATGAACACTGATCTCAGAACTAAACACAGATGCTTAAGAAAAAGACCTTTTCAAGCTGATGACAAACATATCGTTTTGGAGAGTACTATGGTGAATAGCAACAAGCGTATAGATGTCAGATTGGTCACCAGAGAGAATGAGCAATTAAGTTGACTTAAACCTAATTATCAGGACTTCAGAAGGATTTCATGATCAGCTTATTGATTAATGATGAAAAAAAAGAAAAGTCATATTTAGACAAACCTGTATTTATTGGGTTTACTGTTTTAGAATTATCATAAGCTTTTGATGTTAGAGTTTCTTTATGACTACTTTAAGCCTCGTATCCGTGTACAGAGTAACTTTACACAGATACAGACAGTTTGTTATAGATATCCCACTGAAGACATCTTATTGAATGAATTAGTAGTGACTAAAGGTCATTGCGGGATGGTATGACAACGTCGTGATCCTAAAGATTCGCCTTTGCATTCAATTACTAATAAGAGGTGTTAGGAAAGTTGAAGGATGATTTTTCTGAATGGTGATCATGGAGTTTGTTGGTTTAAGGTCAAAAATTGTACAGTATTGCGCGCCAGGAGAAAATCATTAGAAAGCTTAAGGGAATATCTACAGCGTTTGCAGTCAAACTTATCACATGACATCTTACAAAAGAAGCATTGTTGCATAAGACTTTTCATCTGGACAAGTAAAACTGCGATTAATCTACATGATGGATCAACACAAATGTTGTAACAACGAAGTCATTAGATAGAACAACACAAAGGGTGTTTGTAATCCAGCGTTTTCATATGCAATGGGCACTGAGAGGACCGCATAAACAGGGGGTTTTATATTTTTCATTACCTTTATTATAAGATCATTCACACGTGATTCATCCAAATTCATTTAAATTCTTTATCATGTTTGCTTGACGAGTTCGATTTTTTTTATTATTTCAAGATATTCTTTTCACTATTTGGGGTTTTAGTCGTAGTGTTTGTTGAGTTAGCAGAATGATGAATCCCGTTATTGTTTTCCTTTATAGATTACAGCATGAAATGATTCCCTGTATCATTTTCAAGGTCTCTTCCTTTACATTTTGTTCGCTCTCACTTCTTCTGAGTTCCATTTAAACTCAAATTATTTACGTAAATTATTAAAGCAGAACAGTGTTCTGAGGGGGATTATCTGCAGTTCTTCATTCGCAATAAGATCTTTGAGGAGCGGGTTGTTTTGTTGTGTCAGTTTCTCGTAAATAATACACGGGCGGAATCATTTTTTCAATTTTTTTATTTCATATGGATCAACACTCCAACGGATCAGTTGCCCTAATGAGGAGTGTCCCCTTCTGCTTCCCGGTAAATAAAGGACCTTACTTTTCATTCCAATGGTAATAGGTTTGCCGGACGGATCTCCTCAGCATACATTTATTGATTTTTTTTAATTGCTGTACTGGTTTTTAGCCTTTTATATCTTCATTCTCATTGCGCGCAAAAAACTGAGGGCAGTCTTCTAAACCATTCTGTGTTGCGAGAATGTCAATCAGCTCTCTGTTGTTACTGGTAGGAGAACAAGTCTTTCGGGCTTCTGTTGTTTAAGTTTTCAACTAATAGCTGTGTCGGTGAACTCTGGAACTGCTCTTTTTTAAAAATGTAACTCTCTGTTTCAAAAATAATGATTCAACTGACCTTTAAATTCTTTTCCTTCATAATTGAATCATGCGAGGATATGTTAGTGCCCTCGTTGGTATATCAGTTGTATAGCGTCAGCAACAGCAGAAGACTCTTTGTGTTAATGCGCCCGCATATTTGTATTGAAGCATGTCAATGACTGTGAGTGCGTGCTTATATTCTTTTTCGTCTTATTCTATCAGAGGGTAAATATAGAAGTATCCATTTGATGGGTGTCGTTGGAGTTGTGTTTCACAAAAGTGTGGTCTCCTGTATTCGTTTGGGGCGCGGGTAAAATAAATTTGCCAAATCGTTGTTTAGTACCTTCCTTATGCTGTTTGTTCACTGACTCCGCTGCTTGCTTGCTTTTTATTTGCTTGTGTTGCACTTCCTATATTACTCTTGGGCGAAGAATGATTTTGTTCATTTTTTATTCAGCCAATATTATGCGCTACAAAATACACAGAGGTCTTACCAAAGACTATAAACAATATTTTTGAATCTTTTGTTTTTCTTGAGGTTGATAAAGTCACTGAATTTTTGGTGGGGGCAATGTCTGGACCGGTTGCCTGTTACTAGTATAATATTCTTTTATTGCTTGGTCAACATTTTTAAATGTGTAAGTGCTGCCTGTTCTTTCAGTGTGTCATTAATAAAATTCTAACTGCTCAAGTCTCTGCTGATTTTCATAGGCGTCTTGTGCAGCTGCTAGTGGCTCCATGCTTGGTTATGTCTTTTTCTCTCGCGTCATCCCGCGTTTACTAAATGCGAAATTATTCAGCTAAAAAGGCGAGGCGCATCACCACAGCGCCGCTATCTCATTTCGAGTGAAGCATTTTTTATATATGTATTTTTTATTTAATTTTTTACTGTCTGGAATTATTCCTTGCTTAACTAGAAAATCTTGTGGCAAACGAAGCTGCCAATGATGCAATTAGCTTTGATGAATCCTCAAAGTCTTGTTGCCAAGATCTGCTGGTTTTTTCTTAACAGGCTTTTTACAAGCAATTGAGTATCTACATTAGGCCTCCAATAACAGCGAATGGTATACACAGGTTGGCAATAGGTTTTGTCGGTGTATTTTTTTAAACAATAAATAATTATAATTTATAAAACTGAACATGATGATCTACTACGACCACGCGGTTACCTTCCGAACTTATGATGACCAAGTTGATGACCAGCTATTATGCCCAAAGGAGAGTTGTATTTGTAGCGCGTGTGGCAAACAAACAGTTCTCGGAACTGAATTCAGATTGAACAGATTAACAATGCCGCCGCAAGACATTATAAAGTATCATAACGGTATGAAGGCCGCTGGGGTAAAGAATAGTAAAAAGTGTGGGGGCAAAGGTCTTAGTTTGTACACTAAAACTAGTCAGCCTAGATTTGCTCCATGATTCTGACAAGATCTTACGTATGATTTAGCAGATCAGTTTTAACAAAGACCTTAGAGTCTCTAGGCTGTAATTTATATTACCGATTTGGAAACATTTGATCATCTATCATATGGGATTAATTACTTTTAATATATAGATTTTATTTCCATCAAAGACCGAGCCAGATAAAATCAGCAGAATCAGTAAACACTGAATCTGGTGGGGTGAAAAGTAACAAAGCAGAAAATCAGCAGAAAACGTGAATCAGGTGGAGTCCATTAAAAATCCTGGGGTTGTTAAACAGGAACGATAATTAGCAGCGGGAACAGACAAAAAAAATTAATGTTACAAGAATGTAACTATCATGAAAACATTAAACACCGCAAACGCCAGAACAAGTTGATTCAATGCCAGCTATAAAAACTCCATGTGATACAAGTCCACAGCACCAAATTCTTCATGGAATATTGAACTTAAAAATGTTGCCATTTTTGGCGCATTGCTGCTGTCCGGGAGCGAGGGTATACGGTTATAAAGTCTATAAACTATTGGACGACAAGAACCAAAGTCACACAATCTCAACCACTAAATAAGAAGCGAACACAACTGACGCAAAACCGCCATTACACAACGCATCATTTTGATCCATTTTAATGGAATAATTTTTTAAGGTTTTTATAAAAATAGATCATGGCGTATTATAAAAGATTGGTGTCAATCAAATAAGACTAGAGTCTAATAAATGGGACATTGTCCATAGACCGATTTGTAATCATTGTGGTGCTTCGGTTGTAAAATACTTCTTAGATCATGCAGAGACGCTGAGCAAGTCATTCAACGTTGAGCGTTTTTTTGAGCGGCAGGGAGTTCCCGGGGTAGTGTGTGTACTATATTAGTCATCTACTATTAAGATAAAAACATAGTTGTATTTTTTTTTTGATAAGTATAAGATACCTTAATAAGAACTTGGTTTGTTTAGTTATGATCTTAAGTGCTTAATTAAAAACTTAATCAAGAACTTATTAAGAACTTGAAGTAATTAATTAAAATAATCTAAGAACTTTTTATGAACTTAAGGATTTAATTAAAACGTAATTAAGAACTTGGGGCAACTTTTATTCAAAAACTTAATTAAGGAACTTGGGGTGACTTGGGGGTGGGAGTGTGAGTGGTGTTCACTGAGCTTATTAGGTGTCATGTGTAACACACTTGGTGCAAGACAGGGCTTGCGTTTTTGTTGCAATAGTTCTAAAGAGCGCCCAGTGAACAAAAAGTTTTATACTTCACACCTCCTCTTTTTTCATCCAGGATTGGGACTGGCATGGCAGAGTTACCTAGTGGTTTTTTTTTTTTTTAATAAAATCTGCTTTGGCTGAGCTAAAAGGAGCTAAATGTTTGTAACAGGGCGTTAGACTGCAAGCGAACAAAAGCAGCAAAAAGTCTGATATCATGCATGTACTTTAAACCGCTCTCGGGTGAAGCGGAGTAGCGTTGAAAGGAAAGGCTTGCCTCTGTGAACTTTGACCGCTCTAGGGTAGAGCGATGAAGAAATGGTTGCCACTGTGGCTTTGACTTGCTTCTAGAGTGAGCGCTGGAAGACACGTCTTGCCACTGTGACTTTGATGCCTCTAGGGTAGAGCGTAGTCTCTTCACTGCTGGGACTTTGAGAGGAGTGTGTTGAGTTGAATTGGTTCTGTAAGAAGTTGTCCAATATTTCTAATTCCTACTGCCTTGAAACATTAAATACAATTCCTTCCTCATAGAAGTAGACTTCTATGAAAGTAAGACCAACAGTAGAAAACTTTTAGCATTGGTTTTCAACAAAGAGCAATCTCTCTTAGTTTGGAGAATATGAGGGGTTATCCTAACATTGCTCTTCAACCACCATCCATTTTTGCGTATGCGCTCACTGTCTTTTTCTGTTGAAAAGGCCTTGAAGGTCTCGTTCTAAAAGCAAACATATTGCAAGGTAAAACACATTGTTGTAGCTTCCGCCTTTGAACTGCCTATTACCCTCCTTCTGTTTATCAAATAGCAGCAGCAATTGTCGTTTTAATTTCCTTGCCCAAAAACGAAACTTCTTTCCTAACTGTCATTCTACATAACCTCTTTGTTCAAGTATTGGTGGAGTTCTTCTGGTGCTATCTTTGTTTTTTGCTTGCTCTCCATACAAATCAGATAGCTTTTCATTTCTGGCGGTTTAGGGAGACGGGTAGTTTGTACTTGATGATGTGCCTGCGCTCTCAATCATCCCACTCACCCAAATTGATGGTACTCACAGCTCGTCAAGTATTGTCAGCTTAGAATCTCCCACTGTTCTGCCATGATCAAAATATTATTATAAACAAAACCGCTGCACAAAAACACCGGTAAAATATTTCTCACTAACCCCACACAGTCACTTCAAGGTCTTGCTGAGTGCAGCCCAAAGTGGATTTTTTTGTGTGCAGTTGTTAAGCAAGCCTTACAAACACCTTGTTCACTGAAAAACGGTCTTTTGCCCACACGTATTAAAAACTGGCGGTATCTTGCAACAATATTGTCTTCAACGAGCTCCAACAAAACCTTTAAGATATACATTTGTTTCAGTAAGGTTATTAAAAATTACACACCACCGCCAAGGTAAAACCGTCCGGCTCGTCCCGGACTGTCAGCGGAAAAGAATGTGTGGGTTACTTGTCATGTGAGCGGCCGGGCTACGCTTATCCGGTGTTTGGCCGGCCAGAAATGCGCCACGCGCGGGTCGTTTGACGGTCGTTCTTGAAAGCGATGTAATGTAGGCAGGAAGGTAGGGGGTGAGAGGAGGGGTAGAGGAGGATGCGGCAGTATTGATGGTTTGGCCTGGTGTGTGGTGTATGTGCCTGTCTCTGTCTCTGTGTGTTTGTGGGCCTCTTCTGTGTGTGAGGGGCCTTGTGTGTGTGTGTGTGTGTGTGTGTGTGTGTGTGTGTGTGTGTGTGTGTGTTGTCGTGTGTGCGTTGGTTGTGTTGTGTGTGTGATGTAGTGTATGTGTGTGTTTGCATGTGTAGAGGGGATGTGTTGTGTGTGTGTTTGTGTGTGTGTGTGTGTGTGGATGTGTGTGGTGTTATATATAAAGTGTAGCTGATTCCATGGTCTTCCACACAATTTATATTATAGAGTGTTGAAAAGTATTTGTGTATTCAAAAACTTTTTCTAACTTAGAATCCCACTGGGAGAATTATACCACCAAGTGCTGGGCAGGTAAGGCGGCAACTTGCTAATTTAATATGCTTACCTGCCACCTGCAAAAGCAGGACCGTGGACCCCGCCTGACAGAGTGGACGTACTGAAAAGAAAGCGTGGGAACAGACCCGTTTGTTTTGAAGCGCGTTCAGTCGCAGTAATTTTTCATGCGTTACTTATGGGGAGTGTTCACGTCCTGACTACTTTCCCTACGCTACTTCTGAAAAAACTTTAGTTAAATTAGTTTTAAAAACGGATAACCTACACAGTATGTTGTTTGTAGATAATCGTATTTTAGGTGTTGAAGTCTACTAGTTAGAGAAAACGTTATAAATAACCCAATCCAGGGTCACTTCGACCGAATTGGGTGAGGCGGAAGTGAGCCAGGATTGGTATTTTATACGTTCTCTACCAATAGTAATTAATGAGCCATTCTTTAGCTGACATCAATTCTGAGGCCTTCCACTAACCCATGACCATGTTCTGGTAGCAGCTGGTCTACAAAATAGTGCATTTCTTTTCATATCAATCGGTCTGCAGTACTGCAACGCTTATAGCATGCATCTTGAAGTATGTGAAGAAAGGAGACTTCAACTTTGAGAGACAATTACAATTTTGAGATAATTAAATGTTACGCCTTTAATCTCGGACTCCTTAAGCGCAGCTTAATGCTTTTCATTTATGGTGTGCAGCTGCAAACAGCTTCCTCTAATAATAGTGGAGAAATATGCCCACGTGAAAGTAGTTCATCATTTTCGACTCTTCATACAGTTCACATGGCACCCGCATATCAGGTCGAATATACCAGTCCTTTGAAGACCTACTATTAAACTCTATGGTAAGATGTAACACTAACAGCCTATTTAGAATTTTAGGCCCGCATGTTAACGACACCGGCTGTTTAGCACTTGCCAACAACTTTGTACAAAATTTTTAACACAATAGGATATGATGAGTACAGCCATATTTTTTTTTTATTCAAATCTGAACTACGTTCCCTAAGCCACACTTTCACAATGGTTATTCAGTTTCGAACATGTAAATTCTTGGGATCACGTGCCGAGCGCAAGAAAAAAGATGGGACAGCTGCCGTGGCGAATTGGGTTAGCGTCGGCGACTCCAGCTGGGAGGTCGTGGGTTAGATCATTGGGTCATGTGGTTTTTTCTGCCCCGACCGGCTCCTCCCAGAGTTGAGGTTGCTGCGGACTCAGTTGGGAAGACTGGGACCACCAGTCGAGTTTATCACTTAATGGATGCGTTTCTGAGAGCTGTTGCTCAAATTTCCTGACAACACTGAGGTGCCTGTTTTTCGGGCCTGGTTGACGCAGGATATATTATGAAAGGAACCGTTGAGTACAGCCCTGTCATTAGTTCAGACCGATATGGAAATCCGTAGCATCATCTTAATCATCCTCATTCAATGTCAGCATTTAAAAATGTCTCAAGTTCTGTGGCCTCATGCCCTGCTCTCATGGTGACCTCAGTTTCGATGTTCCTCTCCACGTCTGTTGGTACTTGTTTGCCTTCCGTCGTGGGTCACCGGTATCGGCGAGGTCATGGGGCTGTCGTTTGGATGGACGTGGTGGCGCCCTCGGAGGGAGTTGCCACTCACGCCGGCTCTGCGACTAAGCAATTATTGTCATCAGTAGGGGGCTTAGTAGGTGGTGTCCTGCGTAAGTTAGATCAGAACAGGCGCCACTGAACACCACCGAAGTGACTCGGCAGCAGTGCAGTGTCTCCTCCGGTGGGTTGCCTCTTGACGACTTGACATTGACTGCTCCCTGTGGATTGCTGGTGCCGGGGCTGCGGCGGGGCCGACCGGGCTGTGGCTGTGGACGGGGTGTCGGAATGAGCCGTGTGGGTGCACTGCCACTGAGGTGGCGCAGAGGTTGGGACAGAAAAAAAAATTATAAAAAAAGAAAAAAAAAAGATGGGACAAAAGAGAAGCTTCAGCCTCATGCTCAATAACCTGCTCAGACTTCATACACATTAACCTGGTCTGACTTCATACACATTAACCTGGTCTGACTTCATACATAATAACCTGGACTTCATACACATTAACCTGGTCTGACTTCATACATAATAACCTGGACTTCATACACATTAACCTGCTCAGACTTCATACACATTAACCTGCTCAGACTTCATACACAATAACCTGCTCAGACTTCATACACATTAACCTGGTCTGACTTCATACACATTAACCTGGTCAGACTTCATACACATTAACCTGGTCAGACCTCATACACAATAACCTGCTCAGACTTCATAAACATTAACCTGCTCAGACCTCATACACATTAACCTGCTCAGACCTCATACACAATAACCTGCTCAGACTTCATACACAATAACCTGCTCAGACTTCATACACATTAACCTGGTCTGACTTCATACACATTAACCTGGTCTGACTTCATACACATTAACCTGCTCAGACTTCATACACATTAACCTGGTCTGACTTCATACACATTAACCTGGTCTGACTTCATACACATTAACCTGGTCTGACTTCATACATAATAACCTGGACTTCATACACAATAACCTGCTCAGACTTCATACACAATAACCTGCTCACACTTCATACACATTAACCTGCTCACACTTCATACACATTAACCTGCTCACACTTCATACACATTAACCTGCTCAGACCTCATACACATTAACCTGGTCAGATTCATTTCACATGTGTAATATTGCCTGGTTAATGGGACTACAGTGAAACCACTGCACCAACAGTTTTCTCCTTTCCAGCAATTTAGACACAAGCTCAAACTTACTCTTAAAAATCTTATCAATATCTATATGCAGTGATCATTTTTTGTTGAAAATCTATGAGTCAAATGGCCCACTGTGACCAACTTCTACGGGCCATTTCCAAATTTTATGGGTCATTCTAAAACGGAACCAAACAGATGAAAAAGCACACAACGACTGAAAACACACACACACACAGAAAAACGGCGACGCGCACACAACTGGGGTAGACGAAAGATTGCTTCTGATTGGGCAGACCAGACCGCCTGATTGTGGTCTCATCCAATGACATTTTACGTCACATTAGCTGTCGCTGGGTAGCAGACGAATTTTGTTGGGGAGTCTACAGACTGTGAGTGCACAGCACTCTGTGTCGAAACTTTATATCGATGCGCCGATCGGCGCACATCTTCAGATTTTGATGGGTCATTTTTTTTATTTATGCGCCAATGGCGCAAGGCGCAGACATAAAATGATCACTGATATGGGATGGACAACTGCCAAATTACTTCTAACTACCATCACACAGGTTCATGGTTATCAATGTGATAAATGGTGCCTTCATTTCTGATGTGATCTTCAGTTAATTTTCCCCCCAAACCACCCTCTTAAATTAAATTCAATTTTTGTGACAAGCGAGTCAGTGACAAAATGTTTTTTCTCCCATTTGGGACAATAAATGACCAATATATCAGTGTCAACAAGGCACAAATCAGTCTTATAGATAGCTATGATATTGTGAAAAGCATTCTTCACTGAATATTGCCCAAGTCAGTCCGAGCACGCATGTGTGTGTGTGTGGACCGGTACATGTGTGTGCATGTGCGTGCGAGGGTACGTGTGTGTGTGTGTGTGTGTGGGGAGGGGGGGTATGTGTGAGGGTACGTGTGTGTGTGTGACTATGCGCTTGCATCAATGTATGTGTGTGTGTGTTGAGCAGCAATTTACATTTCAAAACAGCTCCGTCTGTGTCCTTGGCAGTAACTAACCCCCTTGCTAAATTTTGCTTCATCTTCTGCCCTCAGTCACTCCGTGTTGAAATGTAAAAACAGTATAAGGTGTGCCGTGTTGTTGATGGGGGTAAGGAAGGAACAGAGGTAGTGGAGTGTGGACGGGGGATTGATGCTTCTGCTGCCCTCAAGTGAAGAGAGGTCCAACAATCATCTATGGACTGCTGTTCACTCCATGATGATGAGGGAGAGGAAGGAAGAGAGGTAGTGGAGTGTGGACGGGGATTGATGCTTCTGCTGCCCTCAAGTGAAGAGACTGAGAGGTCCAACAATCCTCCATGGACTGCTGTTCACTCCATGTGGGTAAGGGAGTACTTTTTTCTTTTCTTACAAACAATGCACTGTCCATTTTGGGGCTCTATTAAGTCTCCCATCGCCCCCTGCTGCGTTCCGAAATCAATCAGTGCAAGCAGGTCGTCACTGGGTTTGCCACATGGAATGGACATCATGGATAATGTAAATTCTCCCTTCTTTTCCTTAAACAGACAAGCTGCATTGTTCAATCCAGAGACTGTGCTTATAATTCAGCCGTATGGTCTACCAAATAAATCTTTGCCCCTTTTATCAAGAGAGCAGCTGGTAAGTGGTAGTGTTGAGTGCAATTAGTACCTGGTCGACAGTGTAAAACACAACCAACACATTAGGCTACAGCTAGGGTTAATGACAAGTGCTAAGAATATTCCACTCTTGACGCCAATGAAGAGTTTTCCATACACTTTGGAGAAGTTTGTTTATAAATATACTTAATAAGCACTTGCACATTCACACACACGTGCACTCTACCTTACTGGGTCTGTCCAGACACTAGCTTGGGGGTTTCGTCAGGATTCTTTTCTCAAGCCCTTAAATGGCACCAAACACTAAGTCGAGTCTGTCACTGTCTCTGTCATTGTCAGTCTCCAGGCCTAGCAGTGGTACTGGTGCTACTGTCAAAGCCGTCTTTGCCGTCGTTACCGTATACGGCCGTTCTGTCGCAGTGCTAGGGCAGAACGGTCTCAGAACGTGTCAGCACGACGTAGCTCCTTTAATATAACTACAAGTTAGCGGGTCCGACATCTTCGAACCCATGTGCCGTTCTCTCCGAGTTCGTCTGCGTGTTTACCTGACCGACAGTGAGCACTTCTCACGCAACGAAAGGGGCACTTGCGCTGAGCTTAGTAAACAACCTTACCTAGCATTTACAACGGCACAAATACCTTCCTCCCAACACAAATGACAAACCTGATTCATCAGCGTGCTCTGGCATTAATTCATTCTCTTTCACCAGGTTTCTTTTCTTCTTTTTCTGATGTGTCGGGGAAAGGTTGGAAGACATCGAAACAAACATGCCCATGGCTTAGCCTAAGGCTGAGTCCACATCACGAGCTCAGCCGAGCCGAACTTTTCAGCTCCGACTTTTCTGAGCTTCAAGCCGAACAGCCCGAAATGCTAGGCCGGCCACACCAAAGGCTTTCCGGCGCTGATGACGTCAAGCTGAAACGCTATCAGTTCGGCGCGGAATGCTCTAGGTGTGGCTAGCCCAGCTGTCTCGGGCTGTTCGGCGAGCATGTTCTGCTAGCAGATCAGCTCAGGCCGACCGAGAGAACATGCAACACAGATCAGAAACCAACTGGCCCAGTACTTTGTTGGTCCTGGTTCAGTCTCGTGGCAGGAAGACTACATCTAGATTGTATTGAGAGAAAAAAAAAAAAATGTATAGGCCTATTGATGTCAATTCTCCTTGTCGGATGCGTGAATGGGTGGGCATTCTCAGAGTTTGTAAATTTGCATTTTTTTTTTCATTGGGTTATCTTCTTCTTCTTCTTCTTCCTAAAATACTGGTTCACTCAAAAACGAGTAGGTCACCAGCGCGCATGTCTGGGAAGTAGGAGGTTGGGGTGTTGTAAAGGGAATGTTTTAGTTGTTATTTACATATTGCTGTAATTACACACACACACACACACACATGCACGTCTGATATCACTTTTAGTGGGAAGACGTTAAACCGAGGATCAGCAACACACACACACACACGCACGCACACACTCACTCACACAAGGTTTCCGCGATCTGAAGAGTTCTGATAAAGGGGAAAAACTGTGTCAACTTTTCGGCTCTAGCTTACAGCTGGGCAAAAGTCCTGGTGACTTTCCTTCGGCTTGCGGCTAGCAGTTCGGCTTGCAGCTCAGTCGGCTACTGCTCTTCATGTGACCACTCTAACGAAAACGTTACTTCAACTTTCTTCGGCGCCGGAAAAAGTTCGGCTCAGCTCGGCTCGTCTGCTCGTGATGTGGACTGTACCTAACGCCGCGCGCGTAACGTGAGATGTTGCTCATTGGTCAAAGCCCTCGCCACGGTTATCTGCGCAAGTGCAATTACCGCACAAGTACTTCCGTCTCCGGAGTATTTCTTTTTTTCTTTTTCTTTTTTTTTTAAGCTCGTCGTATTCGTCGTACTTTCGCCAAACAAGCATACAACACACGGCAAAATTGTGTGGGCAAACAGATCTCCAAGTGTGTGTGTGTGTGTGTGTGTGTGTGTGTGTGTGTGTGCGCGCGCGCGCGCGCCTATGTATTTGTCTGACTTTATTCAAGTTTAAAAGGCTGTGCCAGTCTTGAATAAAAGTCACTCTGTGTCAGGTTTTCTTATGGGAGCAAACGTTACCCCACTTGTTTACTGTTTATCTTTCTTTAAAATTAATAATATTCAACATACTATATTAACTTCTTAAAAGTTAACCACACTTCTATCTTCTGAGTGAGTGAGTGAGTGTGTGTGTGTGTGTGTGTGTGTGTGTGTGTGTGTGCGCGCGCGCGCGTGCGTGCGTGCGCACGCTCTGAAAGTGAATCAACCACTTAAACCTACTTTATCTTTTTAATTTATGCTAATCTAGATCAATACACATTATGACAGAATAAACTGTGTACACATTATGACAGAATAAACTGTTTCCTCGGTCATTTCCAAATTTGTGCCTTCAACAGCTCTCTTGGGGAGTCACACAGACATATGAATTATCAATGTAAAAAAATGTTTTGTTCTTTAAAAAAAAAAAAAAAGTATTTGCATGTATGTGAGACTGAAAGTTAATAGTCAGCATTCGAATAAATGTTCTCTTCACATATAAAAAAATGTCAGTATTTCTGGTAATTGCAGTTATCACTCAAAATGCAATGTTTTCATTGGAACACTGTTGAAAACATCAAGTTATTTGTCTTTTGTAACGGTAACACAGTCTTTCAGGTAAATGGAAGTTGGACGCTGTCGGACAGGCTTTGGGGCGGGTGTAAAACATCTGGTGTTCTTGGTGAACATGTGGGAGGAGGGGTATCGATCGCTGGAGGCTTGGTGACTGCCTCCGATGGATCAGTGATGGTTGGAGACCCAGGATTTCCTCGAGGAGATCTGTGGCTGTTGACAGGTTGACTGGGTGATGTAGATTTTGAGGTCATAGGTGATGACGTCTGAGGTGATGGTGTGCCTGTAGTACCGCTGCTACTTTCATCATCGGCATATATTCCTTTTCTTCAGCAGGATCTGAGGAAGGCTTTCAAACTGGTTTGAAGTATGAAGAATTTCCAACAAGGGAGTTGTTGCCACGTTGCGCCGTAATCCTTCTTCCTCCTTCTCTGTGATGATGTAAGAATGTGGAGAATAGGTGTGGGAGAGTTTGTTCTTTTTTTTTCTTTTTTTCTTTTTTCACCAAGACATAATCTCTAGGTTTCAGTTTGCATTATGTTGTCTGTCTCTTTTTGTTGGTGTACGTTGCCATTTTCTGCTTGCTCAGTGAATCGTTCTGTGCTCTTCGAGTTTTCACAGAGACTGAAGTTGACCGATCAGGATTGTCTGGTAAACCAATATTCATTATTCTACCAGTCAGTGCTTCAAACGGTGACACATGAAGAGCTGTGTGGTAAACCAATATTCATTATTCTACCAGTCAGTGATTCAAACGGTGACACATGTGTAGAGCTGTATGGTAAACCAATATTCATTATTCTACCAGCCAGTGCTTCAAACGAAGGCATGTGTAGAGCTGTATGGTAAACCAATTTTATATTCATTATTCTGCCAGTCAGTGCTTCAAACGGTGACACATGTACAGCTGTATGGTGAACCAATATTCATTATTCTACCAGTCAGTGCTTCAAACGGTGACACATGTACAGCTCTATGGCAAACCAAAATTATTCTACCAGTCAGTGCTTCAAACGGTGACACACATGTACAGCTGTATGGTAAACCAATATTCATTATTCTACCAGCCAGTGCTTCACACGAAGGCATGTGTAGAGCTGTATGGTGAACCAATATTCATTATTCTACCAGTCAGTGCTTCAAACGGTGACACATGTGTAGAGCTGTATGGTAAACCAATATTCATTATTCTACCAGCCAGTGCTTCAAACGAAGGCATGTGTAGAGCTGTATGGTGAACCAATATTCATTATTCTACCAGTCAGTGCTTCAAACGGTGACACATGTGTAGAGCTGTATGGTAAACCAATATTCATTATTCTACCAGTCAGTGCTTCAAACGGTGACACATGTAGAGCTGTATGGTAAACCAATATTCATTATTCTACCAGCCAGTGCTTCAAACGGTGACACATGTGCACAGCTGTATGGTGAATCAATACTCATGATTCTACCAGTCAGTGCTTCAAACAGTGACACATGTACAGCTGTATGGTAAACCAATATTCATGATTCTACCAGTCAGTGCTTCAAACGAAGGCATGTGTAGAGCTGTATGGAGTGCCTCGGTAGTGCCGAAGAAAAGCTGACAGATGTGCGTTCCGGTTCTGATTTGTAGCGACTGAAGAACGACTGTTCTTGTTCAGAGTTGCCATGAGCCACTCAACTTCACCATTTGCCTCTGGCCACAATGGTGACATCTTCCCGTGATGGAATCCCAGCTGACAACTTCACCATTTGCCTCTGGCCACAATGATGACATCTTCCCGTGATGGAATCCCAGCTGACCAGCAAACGTGTTGAATGCTTGTCCACTGAAAGGAGGTCCATTGTCTCTTTCCACTTCTTTCGGTATCCCATAAAATTGTTTCTAATTTTGGGATGACAGCATTTGCACATGTCCTAGACTTCTAAATCGACTGTACTCATCAATGACGGTCATCAAGCATTCACCAGATGGGAAGGGACCGGTGGAATCAACAGCAATTGAAGACCATGGTTCACATGGGAATGGTGTGGGAATGATTGGTTCACGAATCATGGGACCTGGATAAGACGCTTGACAAGGAATACCTGATTGGACAGTTTCTTCAGCCGTTTTATCAGTTCCATGGAATCACACCTTTTAAGTTATGCACTGTTTTGTCTTCACAATTCCTTGATGGGACTGGTGAGCAATGTGTTCAACCTTGCGTTGAAGGGAGACAGGGATGAGAAGACAATAACCCCGAAGAAGAAGACCATCATGTGGGCCTACAGAGAGTTCTTCTTTGAACTGATTGAATTGTGGAATTTCTCTGCATAGCCACTTGTCCACTCGGGATAGCATTATCACTTTCTGAAGAGTTTTGTCGTCTTGAGGGGCTTGTCTTACTTCGTCATGTGTCATAACACTAGGAACTGCATTCCTTGCAACGTAGAATATATATTCTCCTGCGTGTTCACTCTGGGATCTGTCACAGGATGTCGACTGATGCAGTCAGCTGGACTGAGTTCATTTTGACCGGGCATGTACACTAGGGTCATTTCGGACGGCTCCTGGAGATGTGGGGCGATCGGCGATGGGGCGCGGCCTGACTATGATCACCGTGGCCCGGGATACCATGCTGTGAGCCGGGCAGGCTTCGGGGGCAATCCTCATGGGGGTGGGCTGAAACATTGCTCTGCTGGCCATAGTCTGCGTGGACCGAAGAATTTTAGGGACTCATGCTGCGCTCCAGCGACTTTCGTTCTGCTCCCTCTTTGAGGCGGCCTCACGCGGCACAGGACCATCGCCACCCGAGCACGAAGAAGGCCGCCTGGTGGCCCTGAAGACAGCCTGGTGGTCCTGAAGACAGCCTGGTGGCGCTGAAGACAGCCTGCTGGCCCTGAAGACAGCCTGGTGGCCCTGAAGACAGCCTGCTGGCCCTGAAGACAGCCTGGTGGCCCTGAAGACAGCCTGGTGGCTCTGAAGACAGCCTGGTGGCCCTGAAGACAGCCTGGTGGCCCTGAAGACAGCCGTTTGGTTGGGAGGAAGAGTGAAATATACCAACGTCCATCGTCGGCTGACCAACACCCCAATTTGAACTACAGTTCAAAAGGAACCAGAGCTCAGAGAGCGACAGACGACGGCCCCCACACGGAACTGACCCACCACTGCCAGCAACAGTTGCCACAGAATGTACAGACCTATGTCTACGAGTACACCCTGTCCTTAAGGGCCTTTAGCCAATAGGACATTCATCTCACCCATCGACAGGTGTGTGTGTGTGTGTGTGTGTGTGTGTGTGTGTGTGTGTGTGTGTGTGTGTGTGTGTGTGTGTGTGAGTGTGATGTGTGTGTGTGTGCAGGGGAGAATGGGCGGGCACGCGCGCGCTCGCACCTCCACAAGGCATGGACTCGTTGTGCTTAATCTACATGTTAGTTAAACATCAGTTCCTAAAACACCCAATTATATATCTTGAGGAAATGAAAGGACGAGAAAGAATCACACTGCTAAAATACAACAAAACATATCAAAGAAACAAATCGAGTACGGGAATATTGTTAAAATAGAAATTTGAATTGAAAAAAAAAAACCCAGAAAATTTGAATTGTCCATTATGTAAACAATGACAAGAAAATGAGGTTCATGTTGTTCTTTGCTGTTCAACTCTCAAGACCATTCGCGAATTGTTTATTTGTCCTAAGTTCTGCAACCTTTCTTATTCAAATTGTGCTTATTAAAGTCTTCTGCCTCTACTAAAGCTGTTCAAAACTTTTGCGGGTTTTCATTTAAAGCATTTAACCTAAGAGAATCAGTTGTGTCATGACAGGAAGCATACTGTACAGTCTGATCCAGCTTCTAGTTTATCATTTCTATTGTTGCTATGTTGCATTCATGTACCCCTTCATAAGGGACCCAGGTCTATATATTAATGAAATATCTTAATCTCTCTCTCTCTCTCTCTCTCTCTCTCTCTCTTGCATAATGGAGGGGTTGTTGCATAGAATGAAGCGATGAATCAAATCATTAAAATAAAATCGAAATGAAGACTGTAATGCGTTCATACATTCACTTTCAGTTTCATCAAGGAGGCGTCACTGCGTGCAGACTAGACCATACACGCTACACCACATCCGCTAAGTTTTGAGACCACACTGCGGATGGTTTAAAGCTGATGGATAAATGAATTAATGACTAAGATAAAAGAATTTAAGAAGAGGGTCTCGCGGCCTCGACATAGCAGACGTCTGTCTTGGCCCCAGTCATACATTAAAACAAAACTTGCAAAGGGAATCAACTCATGATACGATTTTTCGATTAGGTAAGGTGCATTTATTTCCTTTGAAAAGTCCGGCACAATGAACACGTGCAAACGAACACATTGTCTCTGTCTGTCTGTCTGTCTGTCTGTCTGTCTGTCTGTCTGTCTCTCTCTCTCTCTCTCTCTCTCTCTCTCTCTCTCTCTCTCTAAAACAATGAAGCCAACTGTGGCATCTCCGATGTCAATCTCTCTTAAAAAAAACCCAAGAACAAAAAAAATAAACAAACAAATAACAACACTCAAAGCACGCACGCACGCACGCACGCACGCACGTACAAGCACACACACACACACACACACACACACACACACACACACACACACACACACACACACACACACAAATAAAACAAAACACAAAACCAAGGGTAGTGTGCCAAAAATGCCTTATTGTGTATCTTGCAAAACATGAAACATGTTGAATAATGATTCTTTGACAGCATTTCTAAAAGTCTTCGATGCCCAGGTTTCACCAGGTACCCAATACGGTGCTGAGATCTGGGGCTTAGATTAAATCTCATATTCATCAGGAGAGGGTTAATTCATCTGCACTTAAGAAATTTCTGGGGTTCACATGAAAAAACCCGAATGAATGTGTTTATGGGGAAACAAAACCGCTATCCTATCTATATCAATTCGTCTGTCCAGTGCATTCGATACTGGCTGAGGGTTGTCCAGATGGATGACAATAGATTACTGCTTAAAGCACACAACATGCGGCTGGTATTGGAATCGCGTGGTAAAAAGTCATGAGTTTCAGGTGTTGGACATTTTCTGTTTAATGGTGGATTTGGGCACCGGACGAGTCTGGATGTTTGGAGGGGTTGGAAGTGTAAATGCGTTTTTGAAACAGCTCCGACAAAGACTGACTGATGATCGATGGCGAAACATGAAAACATCCAGAACAATGAACGATTGTCGTTTCATGGAACTTTTCAGACATTTGCTTGTTGTAAGAAATATGTCTCACTTAGGCATATTAGAAATTACCTGACAAGATTTTGATTGAAATTACAGACGTCAAAGCGAATCAGCACCGATGTGCAAATACTAACAGCATTAATGTGTTATGTTCTTTATGCAATGTAGAAAGAAACTCGTGGAGAGCGTGGCAGCAGAGAGTCCTCAGAAGAGAAGCCCCCTTCAAGCAAGTGTTTCGGCCCTTATCTCCTGACACTCTAGGGGGGTTGGGCCACACCCGGTTCATGACTCCGGATGTCCCTCTGCTGCCCCCCCCCCCCCTTTTTTTTTTTTCCCCATCTTGGGACGAGCCATGGCTGGGATTCGAACCCATGACCCTCTGGACATGCTCATTTTCTACTTAATGACTCGCGCTTTAACCACTGAGCCACAGGGACACCTGATATTTGTAGGGAAATTAAGCCTTATGAAGTTCACTTTTGTTCCTCCTTGACCAGATCCAGCTTGAACACCTCTCTGCCGCTTCTGCCATTGCTTTCAGGGCTCTGGTTTTTTCCTTCCCTGCAACTGAGAGCTGTTTCATGAGGCTGTATGCAGACGTTCCTACAAACCCCCTAGCTCCAATTTCTGCAGTGAGGACTTTGACCTGATAGCCTTCTCTCCTCAGGCTGTTTGCCAGATCAGTATACTTTTCAGTCTTGTAGATTTGAGCTGCCTCCATTCTGTTCTCATATGGCACCGTGAGCTCGATCATGATCAGCTGCTTGGTTGACTTAGAGTGGACTACTATGTCTGGTCTCATGCCACTCTTGCTGATGATCTCTGGGTGACTCTTCCATTCTGGGAGGTCTGCAGTGCACTCCCAGTCATCTGCCCCATCCAGCAGACTCTGCCTGCATGTTTCGAGTGGCACTGTTGTTCTTGGCCATGATTTGCTGCCTCCTGCCATGAAGAATGTTGCGGGTGCTTTTGGAGTCCTGATTCTCCCTTTTGTGGTGTTGGTACTAGCCCAGACTACTTGTACAATCTCTTTGAGCACTTGGTTGTGCCTCCATGTGTACCTTCCTTGAGCCAGGGCTACTTTACATGAGCTTAGAACATGCTCCACTGTTTGTTTTTCATGGCAGAGGGGGCATGCAGAATCGTCTGTTTTCCCCCACTTCACCAGGTTTGCATTTGAGGGCAGAAGGTCATATGCAGATCTGAGAATGAAGCTGATCCTGAGAGGGGCCATGTGCCAAATGTCATTCCAAGTTAGACTTCTTTGGAGTGCATTCTCCCACGTTGTCCATTGCCCTTGCTGGCTCTGCTGGACTGCTTTTTGGAGTCTTTTTTGGTCTTCTTCTTTTCTCATCTCCTGAATCATCATGTCTCTTTTGGCTTTCCTTTGGCCTTTGACCACCATTCAGTTTTGGTCACCCCCAGTCCTTGTCTGTTGGTCTGTGTGTGTCCTGTATTTCTCTGATCTTGAGACTTTCTTTTGCAGAATCCATCGCCTCTTGAACTTTCCATTTTCTGCCTGTCTTCAGCTGGGGCTTGATTGCTTCTACCACCTTGTCTCCTGAGTCCTCCAGCATGCTTTGAAGTCTGATCTTCCCTGCTTTGTATTCCTCCAGGATGGATTTCAGTGGTAGTTTGAGCTTTGCTTGGCGACTGTACAGCGCGATGTCAGTCAGACAGGTGGGACACCAAGCCATTTCCTTGTGAACTTGTTGATTTTGGCTTCCATTGCCTCCACTGTGCTGGTGCAGATGTCGTATATCATCAGAGGCCATAGGAGCTTTGGTATCACATGAACTTGTATTTGCCAGGGAGCCCACACTGGTCAATGGTCTCCAAGCCTTCTTCCGCCATCTGCTTGGTTTCTTTGCTCTTTGTGTGTCTTTCAGCGTATCATCATACCATCTTCCAAGGCTCTTGACTGGTTCTTCTGTGACTGTTGGAATGGCCTGGTTGGGAACACTGAAGACCACAGATTCGGCCACTTTTCCTTTCCTCAGTGAGAGACTCCGTGATTTCTTTGGCTTGAACTTCATTCTGGATGAGGCAGCTATGTCGTCCAGCCTCTCCAGCACATGACATGTCTCGTCTTCTCTGGGTGAAATCACTGTAGTGTCATCCATGAAGGCCTTGAGTGGAGGCATCTTGTATCCATCGCCAAGGTCAGAGAAGGCAAATATGTTTGTTCAAGACCACCCATGTTATTTGCACGAAAACCCCCCTTTTCACATCTAAATCACGTCCATCACATGTCAGTTTTGACCAATTTAACACCTGTTTTTAAACAAAATTAACGCCTCAAAACCGCCAAAAATCGACATAATTAACACATTGAAACGGGGGCTTACGTGCTAGATAAGATTTGGTGATTGTGAACGAACATATTTACCTTCTCTCCCGGACATAAAATGAACTAAAAATGTTATATGGTTTGACTGTTCTACTACAAACTGGCCCTGCCGCCGTCGTTATGTGACACCGCAAATTGATAAATTGCAGTTCCTGCCCCGTCCTGTGTTGGCGGCCAGTCCCGTCAACACTGCAGTGGTGTTGCTGACACCACTGCAATGCGACAAATTAGTATTCATCGCGTGATGCACGCCGACCAATCAGAAGGAGGTATGACGTCATTTTTGGTTGACAGGTTCGCAGACCTCCAGCCAGTCTGCCATTTGTGACCGGACGCCACATTGGAGGGTGTGTGTTGTGTGCAGGCGCGTGCATTTTCTGTGATAGAATTGATTTTACCAGAAATATTTCTTCCGAATTAGAGAGAGAAATTCTGGAATCGCAAGTTGCTCATCAAAATCTATTAGATTTCTCAACACAGTCATCAACTTTAATTCTACCTGACATGGATCGCGATTCTACTTTTCAACAAGCTCAAAATCTCCCATTACCACCACCAACACCGGCGGAATTGTGGACAGAGGAAGAAATGTTTATTTTGGTGGAGAATCAATACTACTTTAAAAAAAAATGATAGAAAAGGTAAAAGAAACTTGGGTCAGTGGCTTAAAGAGAAATGTGGATATTCTGATGATCATGCTCGCAAATTGCGCGCTGTTTCAAAAGTGCTTTTGGGTATCCTCAGTTTTACACTGTTGGTCTCCCCTTCAGCTTTATTTTCAGCAAGTTAAAACAAATTCAAACCATGCTGCAAGTCCCTGAATTTGGAGACTATTGGAAAAAACCTCTCAGTCTACCTCCAACAACTACCCTGCAAGCCTCCCAGTGAACGCCACAAACGCATGACGTGGGTCTAGCGGTTTTGCAAAACCGCCAAGTTATTGATCGCGCGTGTAGTGTTTCCTTCGTCGCCCGACCGGACCAAGCTGCGCCCACGCCCTGCTTCACTTACAAAGGCTGCTTCGGTGGCCGTCAATAGAACTGAAACAGATCCTGTGATTATTGATTCAGGATTCTGCTAAGTGCTTTGGTGGCTGTCTCGAATTTACGACGTTCAAGTGTGAACAAAAAAATGAACAAAAAAACAAACCCCTTCACATTCCCCCAGCAAGCACCATCCGGTCTATTATGTGTGTGTGCGTGTGTGTGTGTGTGGTTGTGCGTGTGGTGAATGCGAGAGTGTTTGGCCACGCGCGCAATGTGTTTTGTTTTTGTTTGTTTTTTGTGTGTATGTGCGTGTTGGTTTGTTTTGTTGTTTGTTTTGCGTATGTGTGAGTGGAATGTTTGTTGTTTTGTGTGTGTTTTGTTTGTGTGTATGTGATGTGAGAAAGACGTTCTGCCCTACAAGCCAGAGCAGTAATCCAGGTCAAAAAGGCCTAGCTAATTGATTAACATAGTTAATTTAAACCACCCCCTTCCGCCCCCGCACGCACACATATAACTATCTTACGATATCCTACACTATTAAAAACGTCCGCGGGACTGAGCCCTTCCCTACTTTTCTAGTATGCGCTTCTACTTCTAGGTCTATTATAAATCAGAACAAACAACTGCCTTCATCTTGATTAGTTATTTTTACATCCAATGAATTTATAGTATCCACCAAATTAATTTCTTTAAATTTGGCTGTACTCCGTCAAACGTATATAACTGATAATCGCAAAAACCCGCCTGTTGTGTAGCAAAACCTTTAGAACTGTAGATGATAGACCGCAAACAAATTAGCACACAATTTTTTAACTGTTTTGTAAATTGACATACTACATTGGGTTCAACGAGAAAATCAAGAAGGTCTATTGCCTAAATATTTATAAATTGCCCCATTCTACTAAGGCCGTGTGTGCTAAGCTATATGTTTTCACCACTGCCCATAAAAGCCAAAATTTCAGCAAGGCTTCTAGGAAAAACATACTCCCTTTTTTTCTTAAGTTCTGGAAAAATTTAGAGTAATTTTGAGGTTTGCTTCGTATTAATTGTTAACAATATACTATATCGCTAAGTACTATCTTTAAAGAAACACAAAAGTGTAGTAGCCATCGTGTATTTTTAAATGTTTTAATATATTGCCTTGTCCGATCCTTAACATCTATCCAGTTATTCTTATCTTTTTCAGATATGGTAGCCCACATAACTTTAAACCCCAATTTCTCTAAGGGCAACCCTATAATTAACCGCGCCTATTGTCAGATTGGGTTTGTTAAAACTCTACGTTTTAGTTTTGTTGTTTATATAGATGGCGCAATCCTTATATAACAATTAAAAAAATTAATTTAAAAAAATGGAGTCACCCCCTTATTAATATAGCGAAATACTACTACCAGTGTAGAGCGTTTTACAACCCAAATCGTTAGAACTTTAGCGTACTAATCCATTGCAGTAGAGAATCATATGGCTTCCAAGTCAGACTTGTAAACCCACTAACTAGATATTTAAATCCGCCCAATAAAGAATGATAGCGTGCCATCCACATGGTCATCCTACCCCTATGACTTTTCAGAAATCAGTTAAATTTTGCCATTTACCTGCGCAACTACTTGGCTGCGGTGGTTTCATATGCAAACCATTTATAATCACCCCAATCACTAGTAATAGGGCAGTATATAACTTTCAGTATATACCAGTACAGACGAATACTAACGGAACAACAAGTGCCCACTCCTAACGTACAGCGCGTTTAATCCATTTAACACCCAATGGACAATAAATGCATATGAAAGAATTTGCAACCGAAATTATCCATTGAGATCCTTCAACTGACTTAGACAAAAGTTAGACCGCAAATCATTGGGTAGGTCACATTGATTTTTGTGGGGCACAAAAGAGAATATACTTAAGACTATTGGCCAGGCCCACTCATCTTTCACCCAAAAACACAGTTCGAGTTGGGTCCCTAGATCAAAAACATCCTAAGCTTGGGCAACATTTATCTAGATGAAAGATAAAGCCCTAACAATAACAGAGTTGCAACGGCTTACTGACTCCATAAAGAACATACGATTGGTGTCTTTTAGGAGCACAAGTCACAAACCAAGTCTAGCATAGTAATCAATCTACAGGCTTTGATCAGAAAACAATTTTCTAGCTAATTTAGAAGATCCTATTAACTCTGCTGTTGATTTGCCTTTCCAGCATAAAAAGGTATCAAGACGATCTTGCACATGCTAGGTCAAAGGTTGACTTTGTTGTAGGCCATGGATTAACATGCTACCCACTGGACCTTTTAGCCTACAGATGGGTATGATACAGAATATAACATGAAAACCTTTATTAGCTGGAGACGATCAAAACCTTAGTGCACAATCAGGTTTAAAACACAAGGCCCGCCCCATTCCCATTTTAAAGAAAAGAACCTAGCCCTGAAGAAGGCGATCACAGCCAGAAAGCGGCCCACCACCAGTTATAAGCGCCCCACAGCAAAAGCAGCCCAGAAAGCACGCCACCTGTTGATCTACCTTACACTGACAGTCACACTAGCGAAAAGACCGCCCCTTGTTGATTTTTTAACTTTTACTGATTACTATACTTTAATTTCACTAAAAATTAATCCGGCAGCCTAGCCCTCCTAACGTCCACGATGATCACCATATAACCAGCCACCTACCTATAGTAGGACAAAACCCAACTAACAACACTGCCTATTAAACCAGGCAGAGCAACAAGCGCTTTGCTGCTAACTTCTTTAATAAGTTTGCTAATGATGTAATTGTTTTCTAATCCAACTTTACCTCAGGCTGGGGCGTCAGAGGCCTACTGGCCCTGTTGGTGCACTGCCGGTTAAAGCATAAACGAGTGTAGAGATAGCAAACCCAACGCCGTTAATATTACTAACTACTATTGTAATCCCTGATCCCTGAACAGAATCTATTATTTCGTTCTTGCTAACGTAGTGTTTTCATGAAGTATTCTCTTTATATTTCTTTGGGAATCTGTTTGTTTGTGATTCTAGAGTTCCTCAGAGAAATAGAAAATCCACGTTTAAACTGCCCTTCCCTTTCGCGCCATAAATCCTAGTATTTCTGTTGTATTCTAGCCTTTTTTCTCTCGACCTAAATTGTTATCATCTGCATCCGCGAGTTTATTTTTTTCTTTCTTCTATCTCTCTATCTAGCTTATCTAAGTGTTTGGGCGGTGCGTGCATTAGTTCTTCTCATATGTTGTAAACACCTTGAAGACCTCGAACGTCACGCAGAGGCCAATGGAGAATCATCATTTGTTTCTATTGCGTCTCTACTTGTCTCATCATCTAAAACTCGTTTCAATTTCATGCTAATAGTTCATCTGCTTGTTGACTTAAATCTTGAAGAGTAGTTCTGTATTTTCAGATTGTGTTGGCAACTCTTGCCCAAGTTCTGTAAACGCCAACAGCTTCGGCTTTAAACTCTAAAAGTTTAATGTTCTGCCTTAGCAATAGGGATTTTCGTCTACTTGTTGCTTATTTTTAAAAACTTGTTTGGGGGTGTGGGGGGCTTGAAGTAACCTTCGCGCGCTCATCCACCCCAGTTCTTATATACAAATGCCCACCATCTTCCTCAAAATCGTTAGGGTAAACTACTTCTGGTAGCTCTCGTCCTATGCTTTTATAGAATGTATTGAATCTTTCTCGCAATAGTTTCTTGACGTTGTCTGGTGAGTAAAGAACCTGCCTCCTTCAATTTCGTCTTGCAATGAAGGTCCCTTCTGTTTCCATCCTTTCTTCTTCTTCAATAGGATCAATCGCGTCAAAATCTTCATCCATATTTTTTTATTTATATTCTTTTTTGTTTTATAAAAAATGAACTCATACGGTTGTGACCTCGATCCATACAGAAGAGAGAAGGAACCCATGGCGTAAAAGGTAAAGGCAGACTGTAATTAGTGTAAATACTCCATCAACAATTCAGCCTGAACAAACTTTAACAGTCAAGTTCCCTGATTCTTGGGGCTGACGATGTTATAATGCCAGGCACTGCTAAACTATCATTCAAAATAGATATTAAATCGACAGATCCTAATGCTACTGTTGTTGCTAATTTAGGCAGAGCAATCGTTAACGTATAGCAATCAAACTGGAGGGCAGAGAAGTCTTTTTACTAAACGAGGCAGACATTTTTGCCCTCTATTCTGATCTATGGCTACCTAAAAAAGAAAGAAAAGAGAACGTTTATCAGGGAATACAAAGCCCAAACGGTCTCAAGCACAGGCTTAAAGCGGAGAATGCAAAGAATGATGTTAAAGATGAGCAGTAGCAGAAGCATTTGGCAACAGATTCTGCTTCCTCTAGATTTTGAATGTTAAAGACGCATATGCCATATTACCAAGGCGCACTAAAAGAAAAACTTACTTATGAACTGACATTTAATCCTAACAGTTCTGTCGTTCTGTCTGAAGATCCTGAAGCTAAATACACAGTCAGCGGCATTTCTCTTGAGTTTGATGTTGTTACTAACCTGGACTGGCCAGAACAATCTTAAACCCAGTATAAAAGTAAAACGGTTATTTATTATGAAAACGTTATCACTCCATTACAGAAAATAGAAACAGCGAGACACTCTCGAAACATACATCTAAATCAGTCTATGAAGTCTTTAAAAGGAATTTTGTTCTTATTTACTGAAGAAAACAATTCCTTTTCAGAGAGAATCAGAAGCGTTTTATAATCCAAAAATTGAGAAGGTTGACTGTGCAATAAATGGCAAGTCGATCGGTTGTATTCAGGGCGCGGACTTTTACCTCACCAACACTTTGATGAAATAAGAAGTTGTTCGCTGGAGGTAGGCAAAGGGATCCTGCAGTTGATCGGTATGTAAAAACTTCGCCTTTATGATGTAAGACTCGAAGACTACTTAATAACCAAATATGGGCTGTGGCTGGATTTTAGATCCACATTTGACAACAGATTGTTTGGAAGTGGAGAAAGGATAGGCAAGATGGTATTCAAAGAAAGGATAGGGCAAGATGGTATTCAATGTTTGGAAGTGGAGAAAGGATAGGGCAAGATGGTATTCAATGTTTGGAAGTGGAGAAAGGATAGGCAAGATGGTATGTTTGGAAGTGGAGAAAGGATAGGGCAAGATGGTATTGTTTGGAAGTGGAGAAAGGATAGGGCAAGATGGTATTCAAAGAAAGGATAGGGCAAGATGGTAATTCAAAGAAAGGATAGGGCAAGATGGTATTCAAAGAAAGGATAGGGCAAGATGGTATTCAAAGAAAGGATAGGGCAAGATGGTATTCAAAGAAAGGATAGGGCAAGATGGTATTCAAAGAAAGGATAGGGCAAGATGGTATTCAATGTTTGGAAGTGGAGAAAGGATAGGGCAAGATGGTATTGTTTGGAAGTGGAGAAAGGATAGGGCAAGATGGTATTCAAAGAAAGGGTAGGGCAAGATGGTATTGTTTGGAAGTGGAGAAAGGATAGGGCAAGATGGTATTCACAACAGATTGTTTGGAAGTGGAGAAAGGATAGGGCAAGATGGTATTCAAAGAAAGGATAGGGCAAGATGGTATTCAAAGAAAGGATAGGGCAAGATGGTATTCAAAGAAAGGGTAGGGCAAGATGGTATTCAAAGAAAGGATAGGGCAAGATGGTATTCAAAGAAAGGAAGGGCAAGATGGTATTCAAAGAAAGGATAGGGCAAGATGGTATTCAAAGAAAGGGTAGGGCAAGATGGTATTCAAAGAAAGGATAGGGCAAGATGGTATTCAAAGAAAGGATAGGGCAAGATGGTATTCAAAGAAAGGATAGGGCAAGATGGTATTCAAAGAAAGGATAGGGCAAGATGGTATTCAAAGAAAGGATAGGGCAAGATGGTATTCAAAGAAAGGGTAGGGCAAGATGGTATTCAAAGAAAGGATAGGGCAAGATGGTATTCAAAGAAAGGATAGGGCAAGATGGTATTCAAAGAAAGGGTAGGGCAAGATGGTATTCAATGTTTGGAAGTGGAGAAAGGATAGGGCAAGATGGTATTGTTTGGAAGTGGAGAAAGGATAGGGCAAGATGGTATTCAATGTTTGGAAGTGGAGAAAGGATAGGGCAAGATGGTATTCAATGTTTGGAAGTGGAGAAAGGATAGGGCAAGATGGTATTCAAAGAAAGGACAGGGCAAGATGGTATTCAAAGAAAGGGTAGGGCAAGATGGTATTCAATGTTTGGAAGTGGAGAAAGGATAGGGCAAGATGGTATTCAATGTTTGGAAGTGGAGAAAGGATAGGGCAAATGGTATTCAATGTTTGGAAGTGGAGAAAGGATAGGGCAAGATGGTATTCAATGTTTGGAAGTGGAGAAAGGATAGGGCAAGATGGTATTCAATGTTTGGAAGTGGAGAAAGGATAGGGCAAAAATGGTATTCAATGTTTGGAAGTGGAGAAAGGATAGGGCAAGATGGTATTCAATGTTTGGAAGTGAGAAAGAGGATAGGGCAAGATGGTATTCAATGTTTGGAAGTGGAGAAAGGATAGGGCAAGATGGTATTCAATGTTTGGAAGTGGAGAAAGGACAGGGCAAGATGGTATTCAAATAAATATTCGCAAGAAAGCAGACGGAAAAGGGGGGTTTTCGTGCAAAATAAGATGGGTGAGCTTGAACGAACATATTTACATTCTCTCCTGCGCATCGAAGATTCCTGGCTTAGCAGATGTGGTGTAGCGCAATGGACTGGTCCACACACACTGGTACCTCTTGGATGAAACTGAAACTAAATCATTGAGTTGATGATTGTGCTATTCACTGACGCCCTCTGGTAGAGTCGTCGGTTTATAAACCAGTTAGACATGTTGTTTTAGACATTCTACAACTAGATTTAATGCTTGTTGAGAAAAGTGCAATGTTGAATGCAGAAAAGATGGTCAGCTTTTTCTTAATGAAAAGTGGCATTTTGGCGAAAAATGAAAAGTGGCATTTTGGCGAAAGTGAAAAACTACCATATTGCCGATAATGAAAAATGGCATTCTGACGATGAGAGGTTGGAAACTGTCAGCATGTATAAATATCAAAGGTTATAGTTAACAACCAAAGTTCTTTTCAACCAGCCTTGCGAGATGTAGCTGACAGAGCCAGAGAAGGTGTGTCTGTCAGAACACTGTCACGGTCGACTGGAGAACGTTCCCTAAACATATTTCGATAATAGCTGTTGACGCTCTAATAAAAAAAAATTCCCATTGACGTCAGGTTCTGCAATATGGCGTTTGAAGTTAGACCAGAGGGTACAGAAAGAGTACATTGACTGCTGTAATGTCATTCAGAGGTGTCAATGCAGGACTCATAGGCAAATAATGTGTGGAGAAACTACTACATTTCCATTTTTTCTAAGCTTGAATACCAGGTGTATTAATTTTTGGCAGCAGATAATGTACATATTCCTTAGCGTGTTTCGAAAGAAATCCTTTGGCATGTTTCTTTTACTGAAGAAATTTTTTAAAAAGTACTTGAAATAACACCGGCAGATGACACAGACAAACGAAGTACAGACAAAACACGACGCGTTTCGACCTGTTCAATCTTCTTCAGGTAAAACAAACAACATTCAGGACAATGAAGACGAAGAACCAGCCTCGTTTCAAGAGGTCGAAACGCGTCATCATGTCATCTGGCGGAATTATTTCAAACACTTTTTGAAATTTGTTGAAATTTCTGCGGCAATCATCTCAGTTTGCAACTAGCCCCTGTTACTGAAAAGTCCAAACTATACCATTGGACAACTAGCCCTCTGTTAATGAAAAGTCAAAACTATACCATTGGACAACTAGCCCTCTATTAATGAAAAGCCAAACTATACCATTGGGACAACTAGCCCTCTATTAATGAAAAGTCCAAACTATACATTGGGACAACTAGCCCCTGTTACTGAAAAGTCCAAACTATACCATTGGGGCAACTAGCCTTCTGTTAATGAAAAGTCAAAACTATACCATTGGGGCAACTAGCCTCTGTTAATGAAAAAGTCAACCTTTATTTCCAAGGTAACAGATAAGCAAACACATGCTTTATTTTTCATCGGTTCCTTATCCGCTCAGGGACTGAGCATAAGTTGTGACTAAAATTTACAAACTTTTAACAAACATAACGTATCTCCATTAATACATAAACATGTTGATTGAGTTGTTCCTCCATTAACGTTGACGCATAGATGAATTTAAGGGGAAAACCCCGATTGAAACAACAAACAAGAATAAAGAAATTGATTACGAAGAAGAAAAAAAACAACTCCGCACACACATAGATGTAGAGAAATACGATACTCCTATTAGTTATCACAGGAACGAGAGAGAGAGAGAGAGAAGAGAGAGAGAGAGAGAGAGAACGAGAGAGAGAGAGAGAGAGAGAGAGAGAGAAGAGAGAGAGACATACATACAGACAGACAGACAGACAGACAGACAGACAGACAGACAGAGACAGAGACAGACAGACAAGACAGACAGAGACAGACAGACAGGGGGAAAGAGAGAGAACGGGTGGAGAGAGGGGGGAGAGAGGGGGAGAGGAGAGAGAGAGAGGAGGGAGAGAGAGGGGGAGAGCGAGAGAAAGAGTGGGGAGAGAGAGGGGGAATGCGAGAGAAAGAGGGGGGAGAGAGAGGGGGAATGCGAGAGAAAGAGGGGAGAGAGAGAGAGAGGGGGAAAGCGAGAGAAAGAGGGGGAGAGAGAGAGGAGGGAAGCGAGAGAAAGAGGGGGAGAGAGAGAGGGGGGGGGGAAAGCGAGAGAAAGAGGGGGGAGAGAGGGGGGGAATGCGAGAGAAAGAGGGGGGAGAGAGAGAGGGGAAAGCGAGAGAAAGAGGGGGAGAGAGAGGGGGGAAGCGAGAGAAAGAGGGGGAGAGAGAGAGAGGGGGGGGGAGCGAGAAAAAGAGGGGGGAGAGAGAGAGAGAGGAGGGGGGGGAAGCGAGAGAAAGAGGTAGAAGGAGGGAGAGAGACGGAGAAACAGAGGAGAGAGGGACAGAGAGAGAGGGGGAAGAGAGAGAGGGGGGAGAGAGAGAGGGTGGGAGAGAGAGAGGGGAGAGCGAGAGAAAGAGTAGAAGGAGGGAGAGAGACGGAGAAACAGAAGAGAGAGGGACACAGAGAGAGAGAGGGGGGGTGGAGAGGGAGAGAGAGAGAGGGGGGTGAGAAAGGGAGGAGAGAGAAGGAGACAGAGACAGAAAGAGAGAGAGAACGAGAGAGAGAGAGAGAGAGATGAGAGAGAGAGAGAGAGAGAGAGAGAGAGAGAGAGAGAGAGAGAGAGAGACTCAAGACTCAAGACTCAAAAACTTTATTACTCAAGGATAGAGATTTTTAGGCAGTGCCTATTCTTCCAATCTGTCCTTGCTATTCTACAGCATTCAACTAAACAGATTGCACATATTAATAATGACAGAAACAATGAAAAATATAGCAAACATTATAATTATTAACAATAACAATAGTAATAAGAATAATACTTATTTAAAAAAAAAAAAAAATCCATTACAAAATTACACAAACACAATCAGACACATACGCGCGCGCGCTTCACAATGCATGCACACGCCCACACATACACGCACGCATGCGCATACCCACAATCCACACCCATACCACACACACACACACACACACACACACACACACACACACACACACACACACACACACACACACACACACACACACACACACACACACACACACACACACACACACACAAACACACACACACACACATTTTCATTAGCTAATATAGAGGCCAGCATAAAAGTAGGGCATTGAGACCATGATCAAAAGGTTAGATTTATTGTTCAAGTAAATGTTTAAGTACTGCTGATTTGAAGGACGGCAGTGATTGACATGTTTTGGCAGACGGAGGAAGAGAGTTCCACACAGATGGACCAAAATATGCAAAACTAGATTTGAACAAATCAATGCGGACACGTGGTAGAATGTAATTATTTGAATCATATCGCGTTGTTGCCATTTGGATAAACTCAGCAAGATATGTTGGCGCCATGTTTGCATGGACTTTAAACATTAGTACTGCCTTATTATAGGTCAGTTGGCTCTGCAGTGGTAACATCATTAGTTTTGCAAATTTGCCCGTGGTTGATAGAGACTTGTCGGAAGAATCAGCTTAATTCCCCGTCTATGCATAGAGTTGATCTTTTTTATGTGATTTTCACCGGCACCACTCCAGACAGTGGACGCATAGTTGATGTGAGAAAGGCAATGGGCTTCAAAAAATAATTTCCGGATATGTGGTTCAACATAATAACTGAGTTTATTGAGTAAAAACAAATTGCGAGCCAACTGTTTGCAACATGATTTATATGTGATTGCCATTTAAAGTTCTCATCAATGATCACGCCTAAGACACGGTGTTCGGTAACCCGCTCGATCAAGGTTTCACTCATTTTTAGGCTCAACATAAGATGCTGTCGTTGATGTTTCTGTCTCGATGCTAGGACCATACATTTTGTTTTGTGCGGATTAAGGACCATTCGTTTTGGTTGCACCATTCTAAGACATCAGTGATACTTGTTGTAACGATATTTGTACAGACATGATGTTTGTATCACTACAGTGAAGAGAACTATCGTCAGCGAACAGATCACAGCTGACATCATGTGAGATATGTGCATCGGTAGGTCATTTATAAAATACAGAAGAGAAGAGGTCCAAGGACAGAGCCTTGTGGAACGCCACAGCTCCACTATTCCTTCAGAGGAATAAGTACCGATTTAAGTAAACACGCTGGGTCCTGCTTCAAGATATGACTGAAAGAAGGTGACTACTGCCGGATTTTGAACATATGCAGTCATTTTTTTAATAATATGTTGTGGTCTACAAGATCAAACGCTTTCTTAAAATCGAGGAAAACAGTTCCAGTGAGTTTTCTTTCGTTGATGGCTGATAGCCATGTAATCACAGAGGCGTGTTAAGGCCGTGTGGCATGAGTGATTTCGACGAAAGCCTGACTGAAATGGGTGGAACAGTTTGTGATGTTCCATATGTTTAGTTAGGTGTTTGTGAACATGCATCTCTAGAGGTTTCGATACAACGGATAAAAGAGATATTGGTCTAAAATTGTTTAAATCAGTGAGATCTCTTGATTTGGGTATGGGAATGACTTTTGCTGCCTTTAGACCACATGGGAAGACATTCTGATCAATACACAAATTATAAACATACGTAAGGTATCAACAATGTAAGGTAGAGCAAGCTTGAGTATAGAAGCATTTAAGTTATCTGGACCATTGCTTTTTATTTTTAAGCTTTGAAATTAAGGAACCAACTTCGTTAATAGCAAGCAAGGGGATGATAAATGAATCTCTAGTATTTAATCGTTTTGACAAAACGATTGAAGAACAGCTGGAGTTTCATATCGATTAAAAAAATGTGACACTGGCAGCCGTTTGTACTGATTCAGTTACCTGAAGGAAATGATTGTTGAAAGTGTTTGCAGACCACATAGTCGCAGTATATCTGATTTCTTTCTCGACTTGTCAGTTATTTCATTAACAGCACGCCATAATGATGCTGTATCCCTGTTTGCGTTTATCAGTTTCCTAAAATGCTCAGATTTTGATTTCTAACTAGATCTGATACTCTGTTTCTCTGCTTTTTTATATTCATCTACTTTTTTGGGGTTTAAGTGGCATCCCTTAGTGCCATTTCTATAATAATGTCTTTTGTCAGCCAGCTGGAAGTACTCTGTGTTTTACCCTTTTTCTTCTAAGTGGGCATGTTTATCAACGATTGAGAGAAAGATATTATACCAGGTATTATACGCTTCATTGGATCTGTGTAATTGAGTACACTGTAGAAAGGAGCTAAGCTTAAGTCGAGGAAAAATTCATCCTTACTGAAATTTTTGAAGCAGCGATATTGAATGGTTGTGCGGCCCTTATTCTGTTGCTTTGGAAGTTTACAAGACCAAGTGCACAAAATGAGACAGTGGTCGCTAATGCTTTTGTTGCCCACTGTTATGTTAGATACCATGGCTTTGTTGTTCGTGTAGATATGATCCAGCAATGTAGAAGATGTCTTGCGATTCTAGTTGGATTATGAATAAGCTGATGCAAGCCAAAGAGTGTGGTGGTCGCATCCCAGGCAGGCTGCCGTTTTAACAGATCAATGTTAAAATCACCGAGAAGAATGACATTTGGATAGCTCTTATATACATCATCCATCATGTGTACAAAGTTGTCATACCAAAGGAAAGTGGCAGTGGGATTCCTGTACACATATCCAACTAGAAGAGGGGCTGAGTTGGAGGGTTTGACCTGCAGCCACATGCATTCAACATTATCAGGCTCAAGGTCACGCTGCCTTTTTGTACAGTGAGCGATGCTTTGATGAATATA
>JAFLJL010014808.1:2500-52500 GCA_018398815.1 Conus ventricosus | reverse complement strand
TGTCTTTATGAGGAGATACGTGACTGCTCGTTCTTCGTTTTCAGTGTCTTTATGAGGAGATGCGTGACTGCTCGTTCTTTGTTTCCAGTGTCTTTATGAGGAGATACGTGACTGCTCGTTCTTTGTTTTCAGTGTCTTTATGAGGAGATACGTGACTGCTCGTTCTTCGTTTTCAGTGTCTTTATGAGGAGATACGTGACTGCTCGTTCTTTGTTTTCAGTGTCTTTATGAGGAGATACGTGACTGCTCGTTCTTCGTTTTCAGTGTCTTTATGAGGAGATACGTGACTGCTCGTTCTTTGTTTTCAGTGTCTTTATGAGGAGATACGTGACTGCTCGTTCTTTGTTTTCAGTGTCTTTATGAGGAGATACGTGACTGCTCGTTCTTCGTTTTCAGTGTCTTTATGAGGAGATGCGTGACTGCTCGTTTTGTTTTCCAGTGTCTTTATGAGGAGATACGTGACTGCTCGTTCTTTGTTTTCAGTGTCTTTATGAGGAGATACGTGACTGCTCGTTCATTGTTTTCAGTGTCTTTAATGTTGGTTGTCTTGCCTGAAGAAGACCAAAAAGGTCGAAACGCGTCGCGCCCCGTTCTGCAATCTGCTTGTCTCCTTCGTTCGGCAGAATACTTTTTTTTATAGTTTGTTTTAATTTTCTGCGTGCGGTTGCCTCATGTTGAAATCAATCGCCCATGTTGTTAGAAACAAAACACATCTTTATCATACAAACTGCTTCACATGTGAGCCCATGTTGTTAGAAACAAAACACATCTTTATCATACAAACTGCTTCACATGTGAGCCCATGTTGTTAGAAACAGCACACATCTTTATCATACAAACTGCTTCACATGTGAGCCCATGTTGTTAGAAACAAAACACATCTTTATCATACAAACTGCTTCACATGTGAGCCCATGTTGTTAGAAACAAAACACATCTTTATCATACAAACTGCTTCACATGTGAGCCCATGTTGTTAGAAACAACACACATTTTTATCATGCAAACTGGTTCACATGTGAACCTATGTTGTTACAAACAGCACACATCTTTATCATACAAACTGGTTCACATGTGAACCCATGTTGTTACAAACAGCACACATCTTTATCATACAAACTGGTTCACATGTGAACCTACGTTGTTACAAACAGCACACATCTTTATCATACAAACTGGTTCACATGTGAACCCATGTTGTTACAAACAGCACACATCTTTATCATACAAACTGGTTCACATGTGAACCCATGTTGTTACAAACAGCACACATCTTTATCATACAAACTGGTTCACATGTGAACCTATGTTGTTACAAACAGCACACATCTTTATCATACAAACTGGTTCACATGTGAACCCATGTTGTTACAAACAGCACACATCTTTATCATACAAACTGGTTCACATGTGAACCCATGTTGTTACAAACAGCACACATCTTTATCATACAAACTGGTTCACATGTGAACGATCTGAATCCAGTTGAAAGACTTCTCTTTAACCCATCTCCTATCCTACTGTTCCTTATCTGAAAACAGGCACAGGCACAGTGTCTTTTTACTGGACAAACTACTGTTCCTTATCTGAAAACAGGCACAGGCACAGTGTCTTTTTACTGGACAAACTACTGTTCCTTATCTGAATACAGGCACAGGCACAGTGTCTTTTTACTGGACAAACTACTGTTCCTTATCTGAATACAGGCACAGACACAGTGTCTTTTTACTGGACAAACTACTGTTTCTTATCTGAATACAGGCACAGGCACAGTGTCTTTTTACTGGACAAACTACTGTTCCTTATCTGAATACAGGCACAGACACAGTGTCTTTTTACTGGACAAACTACTGTTCCTTATCTGAATACAGGCACAGACACAGTGTCTTTTTACTGGACAAACTACTGTTTCTTATCTGAATACAGGCACAGGCACAGTGTCTTTTTACTGGACAAACTACTGTTGCTTCTCTGAATACAGGCACAGGCACAGGTTCTTGACACTCCCTCAGTCCCACCAGAAATTCTCATTCTTTAAAACACTTTACACAAATATATATAAACCGAAAACAACCATCTTTATCATGCAAACTGGTTCACACGCGAACGGTCTGAATCCGGTTAAACGACTTCTCTTGAACCCATCTTCTCCTGTCCTACCACTCACTCCCTCAGTCCCAGCTGAAAGTTCCCATTCCTTTAAAACACCTCACGCAAATAAATACAAACAGAAAACACGAACTCACATGCAACCATGGTTCCGCAAGACAATATAGACGAACAGATTACGGGACCAGACACGATGCGTTTCGACCTCTTAGGTCTTATTCAGGAAAAACAAACAAAGAAACAACATTCAGGACAATGAAGACGAAGAACAATCACTTATCTTCTCATATTGGGCGTCAAATGAATGTCGATAATAAGTGATGGCTGGTTCTTCGTCTTCATTGTCCTGAATGTTGTGTTTTACCTGAAGAAGACCTAAGAGGTCGAAATGCGTCGTGCTTTGTCCTGTAATCTGTTTCTCCTTAGTGTCTTGCGGAACCAAAGATATCTCTTTTTGAAAAAAAAATGTTTCAATTTCCGCTTTCAGTTACGCCCTGGTAAGAGTGAGATGACGTCATTAAAGCAACAGAAGATTCGGTGGGCTATGGTTCTTGACAACTCCCTTAGTGCCGTTAAGGACAAGCGACCCAATAAGATTCAACGGAATTCGCATGAAACACAAACCACGTCCACATAGTCTGATTGAACTGTTCGTAAATACTTGAAACCTGTTTGTCCTCCTGCTGCCAGTATTTCCGAACGTAATCTATCTCCTAGTACTACTGGCATTGGTGGTGGTGGTAGTAGCAGTAGCTGTTTTGGTTGTAATAGTTGCAGTGTTGTTGTTGTTGCTGTTGCTGTCGTCGTCCAAAAAGACAACAAGTGACAGAGACAAACGAGTTTTAAAACACTCAGACCAGAAAGAACAACATCTTGGTGGATGGATAGAACCACCAAAAGAAACATTTAACAACATCTGTTTCCTGAGACCACTACTACGGTGGGTGGTGTTAGCAACAGTGGCTGTAGTTGTAATAGTCGCAGTGTGGTTGTTGTTGTTGTTGTTGTTGTTGTTGTTGTTGTTGTTGTTGTTGTTGTTGTTGTTGTCTTTGTTGTTGTTAGGAAAGCAACAAGTTGCAGATATAAGCGAGTTTCAAAACACCCACAAAGGCAAAGAGCAAAATATTGCTGGATGTGAAGAACAACTTCAACAAACAGAACAGTGCCCAAACCACGTGACACGAAGTAAACGATCATAGCGCCGTCTGCACCGATCGCCCACCCTCCCCTTCCCGTCTTCGAACTTAACGTCTTCCCTCCCCCCCCCCCACCCCCACCCCCACCCCTCCGCCAGCACACCCATCCAGCCACCGGGTCACTCATCACCTCATTTTGAGGTCTCATGCTCACACACGTGAAAAAAAAAAACAACCTTTAAACATTGCACCAACTACCACATCGCAATCCATCCTCCCCCTTATCTTACCACACCTTACTGACACACCTTGATGACACCACACCTTACTGACACACCTTGATGACACACCTTACTGACACACTGATGACACCACACCTTACTGAAACACCTTGATGACACCATACCTTACTGACACACCTTGATGACACCACACCTTACTGACACACCTTGATGAAACCACACCTTACTGAAACACCTTGATGACCACCACACCTTACTGAAACACCTTGATGACACCACACCTTACTGAAACACCTTGATGACACCATACCTTACTGACACACTGATGACACCACACCTTACTGACACACATTGATGACACCATACCTTACTGACACCTTGATGACACCACACCTTACTGACACACCTTGATGACACCACACCTTACTGAAACACCTTGATGCACCACACCTTTCTGACACACCTGATGACACCACACCTTACTGACACACCTTGATGACACCACACCTTACTGACACATGATGACACCACACCTTACTGACACACCTTGATGACACATACCTTACTGACACCTGATGACACACACCTTTCTGACACACCTTGATGACACCACACCTTACTGACACACCTTGATGACACCACACCTCACTGACAACACATTGATGACACCACACCTTACTGACACCTTGATGACGCCATACCTTACTGACACACCTTGATGACACCATACCCAGGGATGAGAACAGCTCCGCCGTTCTCCGCCGTTCCGCCGTCTTTAAAAAAAATCTCCGCCGTTCGAAAAAATCTCCGCCGAAAAAAAAAAAAAAAGCTATCGCGATTTTTTTGCTCCCAATCTCGGTTGAGACGCCTCCGGCGAGATTCCCAAATGGGCTGGTTTTTACTCGGTTGACTCGGCCAACCACTGCACATACCGCTTACAGCGCCGATCGACCGAGTGTCATTTGTGAGTCATGGCGTCGAACGAAATCGCAAAAAAAAAAAGGAAAAAATATCCCAACCATTGGAAAGAAAACTGGCTCGAGGAAGAGGTGTGTGGGAGTAGAGTTAGAGATAGCATATGCAGAAGCAGTGAAGGGCAGGCGTTATGTGTTGCTTGCAACAAGAAAATCAGCTTCGGAAGTCGTGGCTTCATTACGATTACTGGACCACATGAAACGCCTGTTCACAGGCAGCGTGTCGCTGCATTGAAGAACAATTCAACTTTGGAAGGTAAGCTGTTGGTGATTTTGCTCTCTTCTTTGTTATATTTTATCATTCATTTGCAATGGTCAAACTATCTCAGTTAGCTGAAACATTCGTCTTTTGACTTTCAGTTGTGAAACAAACCTAGACGTCTAGTTTACTAATAATAGAACCAGAGCCATAGGGCGGGTAATTTTCGGAAAAACCCATTTCTTATGTAATCGACGAGAGACAAACGCAGAGAGCCCTGTATTTAAATCCATTTGCATGTTTGACAACAACAAAAAACAACAACAACATACAACAACAAAAAACTCTGAGAATTTGAGGTTTGAATTGAAGGCTTTTCCATTCATTAATTCTACAAGTATTTTACACTTTTATTTCTAAATTTAGTTCATTTAGATAAGGGCTAGAAACATATTTTGATGGTTTTAAATGTGGATTTTTCTTGTTTATATATAAAAATGCTTCAGCTTCAGGGGCGCTGCCCCTGACCCCCCCCCGCAGGGGCGTTGCCCCTTGACACCCACTGGGGGCTCTGCCCCAGACCCCCAACAGAAAAATCTCTCTGCTTTTTTAAAATCTGTTCTCATCCCTGTATACCTTACTGACACACCTTGATTGACACCACACCTTACTGACACCTAGAGAACAGGAAAATGTTCATTCTAGCTTTTACTGCCTCAATAAATTTCGGGCAGTAAAAGCTAGAATAAACATTTCTGTTCTTGACAAGTAAGACTTCAACAATGAATTAAAAATGATAATCCATCACACATTTTTTCAATAAACCAAAAAATAACGATTTTTTTTTACAAACATACATACTGTGTAGGATTATCCGTTTTTCAATACTAATTTACTAAACTTTTCAGATTTTACTTTTTGCTTAATCCTGCGTTTTTCCTGATCATTTTCAATAACATCATTTTCGCGCAGACATTCATCAAATGAGTCTCTGTCTTTCATGTGAAATAAAACCACATGGTCGGTTAACCGTTCCCTAAAGTCTTTTAAAACTGAGTTATATTTTTGACATAAAATCCGCACACTATTCCGACTAATTTCTACCTACAAAACTTTGTATACTCGTAACAGACAGGCAGACACGAGGTGGTGGGGGTTATAGAGACCCACCATTAGGCTGAAACCTGATCACTTAATTTATGCTAGGGCCTTACGGCCGGTGCAGACAAGAGGTCTTCGTTCACACAGACACAGCGCACAGTCAATTAGTTGTCAATGACAACAACACCCAAACATTGCTACATACCTTCTTCACGTCTATGTTGACAGTATGTGCCTTGTTATTTCTCTGTTGTGGTGTGTACGTTTGGGTGCGTTAAACTATACTGGTAAACAAACGGATGAGTTAAAATGGTAAATAATATTTGAGAGAAAGATAATCTTACCTGTTATTTTCATTCTTCAGCGCGAGCAGGGTTATTTTTACTTCCAAGCTGGCTTCATGGTGGGATTCTCTTGAAGTGCATGATTTTATTTTGGTGGTTAGAGAGATGGCTCTGAAATTGTTATTGCTAGTTTTGAAAGTTGCTTGTACTTTCCAAACAGGCGTGTAGTTCTCCTCAGTTTATTTATCATCTGAGAGAATGCTGCAAGTGGGATTCTACAAAGTTACAAAAATTTCTTCTGTTCAATTCACACAGCCTTTCTAACCACTTGCCATTGTAGATAGCTTCTTAGATTTTGATTTTCCTTCAATTCAAGGATTGTTTGACTTGTGGTGATGATTGTTTCTACTTCTTCAACAGTTTTGTTTTTATCATACTCTGGAATTGCATTCAGTGTGTTTTCAACTAACAGCCTGTCTTCAACCTTCGAAAATCTTAGTTTTTTCTAACAGATTTTTTCCTGATATAGTGTATAAGCTTTTCACGTTTTCTTTTCCGCCTTGTCTGAAAGACAGCAGCAGGTTGCTTTGGCAACTGATTTTTATGTTCTTTGTTGTAACGTTCCGCTCTTTAATTCCTCTTTGCTTCAAAACAGATTGCACTTCTTTCCAATGTTGTTGAATAGCAGCATAATAGTCAAGGTGCTGTTGAATTCTATTGTTGTATTCGTCTATAGGTTCACCAGCGGCTTCATCTTCCAATCAATAGTTAAGTCTTCTTCTCATCACTGATCAACAATTGTTTTTATTTCTTGGCTAAGTCCTGTTGATTGCTCTGATTTTATTTCTCTAAGTAAGTCAGACTCCTGGGAACTCTCGGATTCCATCTAATTGTACACTTTCTATAACAATTTGTGACACAAAACTTAACCGTCTTCTCCCCACTCGATCAGAGAACACACTGTGCTGTTGGCCGCACTCCAAAACCGGGCTTGAGGGCCAACTTTGGCATTAAGCCAAGCGCCCCAGGCAGAGGCGGGATAAACAGTTGGACAACGTCACTGTTTGGCAAGCCTTGTCTGGTAATTAGAAACTCGATCCTACATAGAACCCCCTGATGGAGTGTCACGCACCATCCTGTCTATTGTGTGAATGATTTCTGTGTGTATGTGCGTGTGTGTGATCCAGATCATGCCATGAGTTACCCCAAGTCCTTAATTAAGTCACCCAAGTCCTTAATTAAGTTCTTAATCAAGTCACCCAAGTTCTTAATTAAGTTTTAATTAAGTTCTTAATCAAGTCACCCCAAGTTCTTAATTAAGTTACTCTAAGTTTCTACTTAAGTCGCCTCAAGTTCTTAATCAAGTTCTTGATCAAGTCACCTCAAGTTCTTAACTTAAGTCACCTCAAGATTGTAATTAAGTCATCCCCTAAGTGCAACCAAGTTCTTTATTCAAGTCAACTTATAATTATTTATTAAGTTCTTAAAGTATTATTGCATCTGAAATGGATCAAAATGATCTTTTGTTGTTGGCGGTTTTGGCATGCTTTTTTTGTTCGGCTTCTGTATTTAGTGGTTGAGATTGTTTGGACTGCTTTGGTTTTTGTTGTCTTTGTTTATATATTTTATAAACCGTAATAACCACCCCCAACAGCAATGCCGCCAAAATGACAATTGCTTTAAGAAAAATCCATGAAGACTTTGGTGGTGTAGGCACCCTGTTGTTGTAGGCCTTGAATCAACTTGTTCTGGTGTTTTTATAGCTGGCATTAAACAACTGGCTGCGGCTCTGGCACTTTTTTCATTCTGTGCTTGTGCCTTTAATTTTTTTTGTTTGTTCCACTCTGCTAATCTTTTTCCTGCTGCAACGCGCCCAGGCTTTTTACTGGTTGCTTTCTCCACCGGATTCAATGTTTTCTGATTCTGCTGATTTTTGGCTCGGTCATTTTGAAGGGAAACAAAATCTATATGATTATAAGTAATTAATCCATGATTAGCGGCGACAATAATGTTCCAAATCTGTAATATAGATCACATCCTAGAGACTCTATGACTTTGTTAAAACTGGATCCTGCGTTAAATCATTACATAAAGTCTTGTTCAGAATCAATAGGCACAAATCTACTAACTAGTTTAGTGTACAAACTAAGAACTGTTTGCCCTACACTTTTTACCATTCTCGATCCCAGTTGCGCTTCATACCTGTTGTGATACTTCAAAATGTCTTGTGGCGACATTTGTTGAATCTGTTCTATGCTGAATTCATTTCCGAGGTACTGTTTTGTTTTTCCACATGCTGCCAAAGAATACAGCCTTTCCTTTTTGGACATAATAGCTTGGTCATCAACTTGATCATTCATAAGTTCAGGAAGGTTTAGGCTGCCCTGTAGCTGTAGTAGATCATTGCCGTTCATGTTTTTTATTAATTTAATTATTTTATTTTTTTAAAATGAGCACCGAAAAAAATGTTACCAACCTTGTATACCATTCTGCTGTTATTGGGGGCCTATAGTGTAGAATACACAATGCTTGGTAAAAGCCTGTTAAAAATAAACCGGCAGATCTTGGCAAACTAGACTTTGAAGACTCAGCAAAGCTGATTGCTGTTATTAGCAGCTTCCTTTGCTACGAAAGATTTTCTAGTTAAGCAAGAAATAATTCCTGACAGTATAAATATGTAAAATAAAAAATACATTTATAAAATGGCTTCACTCGTAATGATGATAGGCGGTGCAGTAGTGAATGCGCTTGCTTTTAGCGAAGTAATTACGCATTTAGTAAACTGCAGGATGACGGGGAGAGAAAAAGACATAACAATAGCTATGGAGCAACTAGCAGCTGCACAAGATTACTATGCAAGGCAAGGCAATTATTTTATTTCATACCCACATGGGGCACGGAAATATAAGACAATATTCACACAAAATGAATAATCGCACATCAGAACAGAGTGATATCCATAACCAAGTAAGCAAAATAAACGAGCAAACGACGCAAACAATATTAAGCATAAATGAAAATTTCATAGACAGTTTTTCCTATACATAGTGCAAACTTTGTGTAATGTTGTAATTTAGTTATATGAATTATTGGAAAAATCTATTTATAACTGTAATATAATTCTTTAGTTTGATTAAGAGTTTCTTGTTTTTTGATGCAAACAAAATGTTGAATTTAACAACATTCGGCCGTACAAGAAGTATCGCGGGAGGTATTTTTTTCTTTCTGCATCAAAAAAGGACACACGAACAAATAATGAAATTCATCTGCAATATCATGCATAGCACATTTGTCACAAATTCTTTCACATCTAGGTGTGCCAGCATAGCGTAGCTTATTTACAGGCAGATTATTATTTGTTGTTCTAATTTTAGTAGAGTAACCATGTAATTCTGTGGTAAAAACTAGATAGTATGGATCAACACCAAATGATGTTTTAAACATTCTATAGTTGATATATAATTCATCATTGTCAAAGCAGAGAATTGAGCAGTTAGATTTTATTAACGACAAACTGAAAAAACAGGGTCATGCAGCTTACACATTTAAGATGTTGACCAGGCAATAAAAGAATATTATCTTGTAACAGGCAAACCAATCGAAGACATTGCCCCACCAAAATTCAGTGACTTTTTAACCATCAGAAAAACAAAAGATGCAAGAAATCGTGTTTATCGTCTTTGGCATGACCGTTGTGTATTTTGTTGCGCATATATTGGCTGAATAAAAATGAACAAAATTTATTATTCGCCAAAAGGATATTGGAAGGGAATCACGGCAATAAAAAGCTAAGCCAAGCAGCTGGAGTCAGTGAACAAACAGCGAAGGAATGGTTTCTAAACAAGCGATTTGGCAAATTTATTTACTGCACCTAGACGAATACAGAAGACCACACTTTGTGAATACAATACCAAACGACACCATCAAATGGACCTTCTATATTTACCTTCATGATACGATTAGACGAAAAGATTTAAGTACGCACTCACAGTCATGACATAGCTTCAAGATACAAAGATGCGGAACCATTAACACAAAAGAGTGCTTCTGCTGTTGCTGTCGCTATACAACTGATATATCACGAGGCCGGTTAACTTATCTCGCATGATTCAAGTCGATGATGGAAAAGAATTTAAGGCCAAGTGAATCAATTATTGTTTAAAACATACTCTCCTACCAGTATCACAGAGAGCTGATGACAATTCTCGCAACACAGAATGGGTTAGAAGACTGCCCTCAGTTCTACGTGCAATGATAATGAAGAATTTTAAAGGCCTAAACCAGTACAAGCAATCAAAAAACAAACAATAAATGTTGCTGAAGACTCCAGTACAACCAGCAAACTATTACCGTTTGGTTTAAAGTAAGGTACCTTTATTTGCCGGGAGAAGCAGAAGGGGACACTCGCATCAGGGCAACCGATCCAGTTTGAAGTGTTGATCCGTATGAAATAAAAAGAATTGTAAAAATGAATCCGCCTGTGTATTATTTACGAGAAAACTGACACAACAAAACAACCAGCTCCTCAAAGATCTTTTGTGAAGGAAGAACTGCAGATAATCCACCAGACACAGTTCCGCTTAATTAATTTACGTAAATTATTTGAGTTTAAATGGAAGCTCAGAAGGAAGCACAGTGAACGAAAAAAGAATGAAAATGAAGAGAACTTGGAATTTAATACGAGAATATCTTATGATGCGTGTTCTGCTATTAAGGAATTAACACGAGAATCATATGATACGTATTCTGCTGTTAAGAAACAATACGAGGATTCATCGACACATGGCACTGCATCCAGATCACTTACAGCCCAAAATCCCAAATTTGACTATCAAAAATGGGAAAAAAGAATATTTTTGAAATAATAAAAAAATTCGAGCACGTCAAGCAAACTGAGAAAAAATTTGAATGAATTGGAGATGATATGATTGATTTTCTAGATAAATTTAAGGAAAAATATATTGCCCGAGGGCGAAGAAGAAATATTATGTATGCCGTTCTCCAGTGCCAATTGCATATGAAAACTCTGGATCAACAAATATCGTTTTGTGTTTGTTCTATCTAATGACTTCTTTGTTACAACTGTTGTGTTGATCTCATGTAGATTAGATCGCAGTTTTACGTTGTCATGATGAAAAGTATGTTTATTGAACAATGCTTCTTTGTAGTTGTCGTGTGATATGTTTGATGCACAACACTGCGAGATATTCCCTTTGCTTTTTGATAGTTTTCTCCTGGCTCGAAATACTGTACATTTTTTACCTTACCCAACAAACTCCTTGATCACCTTTCCAGATAATTCATCTTCATCTTTCCTAAAACCTTCTTGTTAACGGTTGAATGCAAAGGCGAATCTTTAGGATAATCAGATGTGTCGTACCATCCGCATGCCCTTTAGCTACTTCTAATTCCATGTCTTTATAGATGTCTTCAGTAGGGATATCTATAACAAAACTGTCTGTATCTGTGTAAAGCACTCTGGACTCTGGATACAAGGGCTTAAAGTAGTCGTAAAGAAATTCTAACATCAAAAGCTTTGATAATTCTAAAACAGTAAACCCAATAAAACGGGTTTGTCCATTTGACTTTCTTTTTCTTCATCATTATACCAAAAAGCTGATCATGAAATCTTCTAAAGTCCTGATAATTAGGTTTAGAAGTCAGCTTAATTGCTTCGTTCTCTCTGGTGACCAATCTAACATCTTTGCGCTTGTGTGGATTTTCCATATGTCTTTCCGAAACAGCTGTTGTTCATCAGCTTGAAAAAGTCTTTTTCTGAAGCATCTGCGGATTTAGTTCTAAGATCAGTGTTCTTCATGATGTATGGTTTCATGAATTGTTCTTGATCAAAAGCAATTATACGATGAACAGCTGTCAACTTCAAACCATGTCTTAAATAAAATTGCAGAAGTCTGTAATGACAGACATTAATTTTTTTTGCCACGAGATTAGGCACAAGTTTAGGCGGCTCTGTTTTTGCCATCTTTAGACTTTCTGCTGCTAATGGATAGTCATTATGTAGGTCATGGAGTTCCTGAGGATATTCTAAGTCACTTCTAGAATGTATCCACGCTGTTGATTCTGGCGTCAAACTGCTCAACCACTTTAATGCTTTTGAATATTTTTTAAATTGTCGCCTGTGTGCATTTTAAAGTTACGTAATGGAAGTGATTGCGCCATTGCCCATCCATACGATTGTTTGCATCTAAATACATGAGATTAGTTGGACCTTTTACTTGGATATTAATCGTCCAAGTATTTGTTGTTTGCTTTACAGTAATGATGCGACGCCATACTAATTCCTCCACGCAATCCGTTTTCAATCATCTGAATCATTGGTAAATCAGACAATAAATCAAATCTGTACTCCAGTAAACTTTAAGAAAGCGTCCCAGCTCATCCCGGGTGCAGAAATGTAATGCGCGGGATCCGGCTATAATGTTTCATGCAGGTCTTTCTATAATTTTCAAAGACGTCTGCCAACAAACATGTATCAGCCATTAAATATGCATCATGATAGTCTCCCATTGTTTTACACTCTAACTTCTGCCACGCATCTTGAGCATGCTGGTAATCGGAATCACTGATGTCCTTTCCTCTAAGACTACAAAAGAACGCACCTTTAGGAGGAGTGTGTCTTCATCAAACCTTTCCAATGTTCATGTACTCATAAGGGTAAACGCCTTTCTAACAAGAGTTGGGTCAAATATTCTTCTGTTATTGGGCAGGACTTTAGGACATGGCCAGTGACTCTAACGAACCCATCATGTGTTGCATAGAGTCATAAAAAGACATGTTATTTAAGTGAAACACATGTACTTTTTGATGACTGTGCAATGCATGTTACCCTGAAGGCGTCGGTTACTGCTCGCATTATAAGATGAGAGTCGTAACCCCGCAAGTTATGAAAAAAGATGGGAAGCTTCCATGTCTTTGGTTCAAACTTTAGTTGAAGATGTGCATTTACTGTGCGCTGCTCCTCTGAACTTTCCGCTAATGTGTCATGGTCTCTTACTGTTGGATTGGCTTCGTCTGATGAGAGGCCTAAACCACAAATCCAACAATGTGTGGCTGAGTCATACTGTTGTTGGTCTTTAGGCGTCATCTTGATTTCAGATAAGTTTAGATTATTAGAACAGGCGTTTACGCAATTGCTGCATGCGTTCTAAGAAGTATTCTGCAGCATCTGGTCCTATCATACAATTCTGGTTTTGAATGGGCGCCATCCGATCCTGACAACAATGAAAGCAAATGAACAAATCTGATGATTACTCATTAAGACAGTTTTCGGAAGTTTCTGTGGGGTTGGCCTTCATAAGGAACAATAAGTGATTCAAAGTCTGCGTAAACTACGTATGGAGCATTTTGCAGTTTTTTCCAGTTATTAAAACTAACTTTACTGCCTTCTCTCGGCGTAATTAGTTCTGTATTACAGTCTACAGAACTTTTACAATGTTTTATATGTTCAAGCGCGGCTGGAAGGATGGCATTCTTGTTAAACATTTTCTACAGAATTCTTGTTTGCCATGTTTTTTGAAGTGTGCCGCATTAGTCTACTCATTGTTCGTATTAATGTGTAATGTGGTAACCCTGTTGGTGAAAAACATCAGTAGTAAGTCAACATGATTTTTGTCTGGGATCACTATTGTTGGACTGCTTTAGTCAATCTAATAGGCACCAAATTTGTTTTCTCAGACCATGTGTATACATTAACAGTTATTGGTTTGTTTTGTTCTTCAAACTGATCAATTTTGTCCACGCTAACAGAAAAGGATATTCCACTAAAGTTAGATCATTGATGTAAGGTGATGTTAGATTACTTTCTCTGCGTTTTTGCGGACGTAATGAAGCCTTGCAAGAACACACCACATAAAACATTGTTGTCTGAATTCTTTATGTTTAGAACTGCTCGTTTTGCTACTAATGCTGGAGGTAGTGGAAAGTAAGACTTGCAACAATCGGCTCATACTTTGCCTGTTTTAATCTGATCTCTAAGACTTCGCCCTCTGACCAACCAGAGCCTCTCATTTTGGCTTCTTCAGCGGCCACATCAAACTGTGTAAGCAGTTGGTCTGCCCAACCAGGTGTTAAGTCATTAGAGGAAAGAATAGTCTGCTGTTTAGTTGAGACCCAGACTTCTAGATTTTCTTCATTTATTGTTATATAGTCGATTAAAACAGCTACATTACTTAACTGGCGGGTCTATTGTTAGTTTACCTGGAACTTGAGAAATAGCATGACAACGCTTGCCTGTACGTTTGCAGGATCAATGACTTCTAAATCAATATCATTCAGTGCTCTTGACAAACGCTCTTCCTTAAGCATTCCTTCAAACAATTCGTCTGGACCTTATATATCTTATCCATGCTGAGTTTCTTTTCTAACTCAAAATATTTATTTAAATAAAAAAAATTAATCAATATCAACGGTCTTTTTGTGCTTGGACTCATAAACTAAAGTTATAAACACCCTTTGGCGTTGTTAATGTGAGCTGTTTAGAACAGAGTTTAATGTTTCGTTTACTTTTTTTAAACATTCCTTTTTTATCTGCTCGGCGTCTGGCTGTTGAGAAAAACTTGTCCTTGCTTTCTTTGAAGATCAAACTTTTGTCTTTTGTAGTCATCAAAATGGCCTGTAAACGACTAAATTCTTCATCTGTGATGTTTGAGTCAGCCAGTGCTTTATTTATTGTCAGTTTGAACGAACTAAGTTTAGCTGTTATTAGTTGAACCATAGCTGTGTGCTTTTGGAGTTTAGTTTTTAATTTTTTGCTAGCAGCACTTACAGCTAATGAACACAGGCCAAGAGTTAAAGACAAACCACCTAGAGGTAAAGCTGCGGGCGCACCTATGCCTGTTGCTAAGAGACCTACACTCGTTCTGCTGATAGAGCACTAACAGTCGATGCTCCAGTATTAACATATGTAACAGCATTAAAGGCAGCAGAATACCTTCGTTTGGTTTTGCTGTATTTTGAAAGGTCTTGCTCTAGTTTTTGCTGCATTTGTGTAATGTTTGTTAATCTAAAGGTTTTTATGTTAGGGGTTTCTACTATCCCTTCTTTTGGTGACTCTGGCGCTGTAGGCACATTTGGATAAACCTGAACAGACATGCTTTTTTTTTAAATAAAAAATAATTTAGTATTGTATATCTTTTAATCTGTTATCTTGAATATTCAGCTGCGCATCAATATTAAAAACAAATGTACATTAACTGGTTTATCGCCATCTTTTCTTTATCAATTTGAATGTTTATTCCGTCTTTAACAGTTCTCCCACTTCCATGCAACTGATTATCCTCTGTTGACCTTAGGTCAATCCATAAGCCGTTATTTTGTTGTTAAATAATCATCAAGCCTAACACTGTGAAGGTGTAGATCTTTAGACACAAGGTCTACTGTTGGACTTCTACACCTCCCACCCCCAAACAATTTTCTTATTTCGTCAAAATGATGATAAGGTCTAAGTCCACTAGCGTAGATTTGGTTAGGACTACCCTCAATCGAACATTGTACTTTCGTTATTTTTGGATTATAAACTTTTCACTTCCTCTTTTGAATGGTTCTTCATCTTCACACAGCAATAAAATACCTTTAAGCGATCTTGCCGCGGCACTAAAACTAAAATTCCATATAGTGTCTGCCCTGCTTCTGGGATATTGTTGTATGATGAATCACTCTTTCGTAATATATTGCTAATTTTAACTGATATTGTTGCTCAATCAGCCTTGCTAAATTAGGGTTGCTAACAACGTCAAACTCTAACGAGATGTCAGAAATGCTGTACTTTGCTTCGGTGTCTGATGATCTGATAACACGTTTGTATCATTAAAAGTTAGTTCATATGACAATCTGTCTTTAATGCTCCTTGAAAGTATGGCGCATGCGCTTTTAACAACTCAAAATCTAAGGTATGGAAAAGCGATTTCCATACGCAAAATTTACAGCTACATACTTTTTGCCGTCCTTTAGTATCTCCAGCGCCTATTCTATGTTTTAGTGCTTCTTCATTTTCGATTCCTTGAAACGCAAAGTCAGCCCTTTCATTCGCGGTTAGCCATAGATCAGAATAGGTTAAAAATATGTCTGCATTGTGTAAAGAAAATATTTCTTGCCCCTCAAGTTTTATAGAAATTTTCTTAACGATTGCCCGTCCCAGATTCTGGACAACTGTCCTGTTTGGGTCTGTTGCTGATTCGAGATCTATTTTGAAAGTAAGTTGCGCAGAGCCTGGCACAATCACTTCATCTGCTCCTAGGTCTGGAAATTTGACAGTAAGAATTTGATCTGCATCAATAGTAGATGGATTATTTGGAACAGTAATATTCCGTTTATTTCCCTTCACGCCAAAGGGCTCTTTCAGTCTTCTATGCGGGTCGAGAATTGAACCATATGCTTGTGACATTTTTTTATAAAACAAAATAAAAAGTTAATTATTAAAGAAACATGGCTGGAATTGAAGGTGAAGAAGATTATGATGTTTCTGATCCTGGAGACGACATGAGTGAAATGACTCCTTTGATACAGCGCCGCTCAGAGCTCTCAATGCGGCGTGAATTAACAGAAAGTACGGTCGGAGCATTTTACAAAAGTTAGGCTTAGAACCTCCTGGAGTCTTGACCCTAATGATTTGAACGAGAAGATGGCCATTTGTATTTTAAAAACGATCAAGGTGAACGTGTTCAGCTTACCATAAACGAGACCCATTAAAGTTTTTAGCCGTGGTTCAATTAGACAAAGACTCAGTGTGAGCGACCAAATCGACTTGGCATTGCTAAACCAAAATTAGATAGGGAGGCAGTTGCTAAACTTCAAAACACACTACAGGAACTCCCAACAGATAACGAATGCAAACATGGAACTTAAAGATTTAAGTCAAACAGCGGGTGAATTAATAGAAGCAGAAACCAGTTTTTCAGAAGAAACAGCATTAAAACAATTAATGATTCCCCACTACCCATGCGAGAAATAACGGCCCTTGATCATGCTTTGAGAAGCATCAGAGGCGAATTAACAAACAATTTAGCAAAACTAGGTGAAATAGATGAGCATATAAAAAGAGAAAAAGAAAAACTCGTTGAGGCTGATGACGCCAACTTAGGCCTGGTGTTAAAGAAAGAATAACCCAAAGACTAAAAGATCTTGAACAAGAAAGATCAGCAAGACTAGAAGTGTTGTCTACTAACCGAGAACAATTACGAACTCAAGTGAACAGAATAAGAGAAACTATCCAAAGAATTTTATATGAAAACACAACGCTAGCAGAACGAATAAGAACGCTATTTAGAGAGCAAGGAGTCACATTAGCAAGCGTTATAACAGCCTTAGGATTGCAATAAGTACACTGGTGATGGCTATTACAGGCGGCGGTGGTCAAAGCCCAGTGCCATCCATCGCCATCGCCTCCATCACCGCCTGATAAATCATGGGTAAAAAAACAGCTTGATCATCTTGCGGGTTTATTAAAAAAATTGGCCAGTAAAGCCATGGACGCTTTACCGGGTATATTAGGGGGTATTGTTTTAGCTGGCTTTTGTCTACCGCGAGCAAAGTAGTTGGCTTTATGGCCGAGCACTTATGGGTCTTAGTTCTCTAATAGTCGGGTTAATTTTTAGTAAGATAAAGACCAAGTAATCCTAGGCCAGTTAATACAAAAACAAGTGCTGTCTTTTCATATTCATGGTCATTATTTTTTTCGTGTTCTTCAACGGTCTTGGGCTTTGGACCGCGGGAATTGGATGACTTATTCTTGGGGGGTCATCTTGTTTGTTTACTGCTTGCAATATTACTGGCTCAGAATTTATTTCATTTTTCCCAACCTTCTGTTCATTGCCTGCCACAAGGATTTCATTATTGTAGTTATTAATTGTTCCTATCTGAGCCTGAGGTCAGAAGGCAGCATATATAAACCAGTGCCAACAGCAAAGTCTACTTTCGATCTTGCGTATTGTAAAACATTTTGGTACCTTTTAATACTTGAAGGCAAATCAACTGTAGAATTAATGGCGTCCTCTAAATTTGCCAAGTACTGTTTTTGCGCGTCAAAGCCAGTAGAAGGATCAGTTATGCTCGATCTCGTTTGTGCTTGCGAACCTAGCAAACACCAAACGTAAGTACAACAGAGTCGTTTATTCGTTCTATTCTGCTTTAGTTAGGCCCTTAGAAGTGTCTAAGATAAATGTTTGTCCATGCTGTTTTATGCTCTTGCTCTATGACCCGAGGTGAATAGCCGTGCCTGTAGAGAAAGATGTGTAAGGAGGATTCCAGGCATAGTTATACTTTTGTGCACGCCCAAAAATAAGGGGTGCCTAGACCATGATTAGATCCAACTTTTGTCCTAAAGTCTGTCTAGCCTTAATATGAATTCGTTACAGATCCTTTCAAAAGCCTTCATGTCTATTCAGTTGCTGAATGGATTAAACGGTTTGTCATTTGGCAATGGCGCTGCAGTTCAGAGACGCAAAAACGTCTGAAGGTGTAATAAAAAAAAATGAAATCTATACACTGACCTCGAACCAAAGGGATCAGATGTTTAGATGATCACATACGACACTCCACACCCAGTTGTTGCACAATACACAGCAATGTATTAACTGGTTCTGAATAAAACGCATCGGATGACGAAACCAAACTTTTGGGATGAAGTCGTTTTTAATGGAGAGGTTAAGATACTCTTCAATGCGTACTCACCTTACTTTGACTGAGTCAACAGCAATCAAGAGTTCAGTTGGTTATATTTTTAAGATTGTAAGTGCGGCCCAACAAATATTTTGCATTAGTATATTTTGAATGCACCATTTTATTTTCCGTTTAAAAAAAATGTTTGTAACAATAACAACTCAAGAAGACCGTCCTTCGTTTTTAAACATGCTATTGATAACAATTGCGGAAGCAGAATGGTTGCGTTTCATGAAATATTTTTACAAAGGTGTATGTTAATATAAGTTAATCAAAAAGAACAATGAATAAGATTAAAAAAAAATTGACCAAAACAGGGGCCAAAGTTAGCCACTTAACAATACCTGATGGTTATTAACGGTTTTGCTCACTAAAGAAGCAATGAGTATCTTCGACTTTATCTCTCCAAACTTAACAATGCGAATCTAAAAACAATGGTAACATTCAAGCCTGAAGAGAAGTAGGTTACTATTTTGGATAAAGACTACTAAAATGGTAGGCTTTGCAGCTGACAATTCAAAGATTTTAGAGTTACACCAAACAAAACTACTTAGAGGGAGAAAATCCGCTCGATCTTGCATTACATTCATTACTCCCTAGTTCATTTGGATAGCTGAGCACTGATGAAAACTATATGATGGAAGGGCCCCTCAACTGTTTTAAGGAGCTCTTCCATCAGGGAAAGCTGCATATGCATTATAGAAATTATACAATTCCCTAATTTACAGTTTAAAAGATTATTTGTGGGATGGTCGGAATCATTTAATATAAAAATCGCCAGACAAAACAGGAAAAGTCGTAAAAATGTGATAACTAACCTGCACACATTGTTTGGAAAGAAAATAATCAGTTGTTCTAAAAAATTAATGTCGCGGGGGCCAGAATAACCAGTCGTACACATTGCGCCTGTAAGGTGTATAACCTTAGATTAAGAAGAACCTTGCAGACGTTGCGGACTTTGACAGAATCTGTGAAATAGGCGCTTTGTATGGTTTGAGTAACACTAAAGATGGGAGAGAACAGTAAACAAACCGATTCTAACTCACCCTAGCCCTCACCCTAGGTCGGGCTCATAGGGCGACCTAGAATCGTGTTTTCCTGTTCTCTGAGCAAGTAAGTACTTCATAACCAAAAACGTACGTAGTAACGTAGGAAAGTAGCTGCGGCTGACACGCCCTATAGGAGTAACTGGGGAAAAAGCGAGCCCGTGACGAACGTCCCCATATACAAAAGGTGGGGGCATGGTAAGCCTTTAAGTGCTAGTTGCGGCTACCTAAGGACTCTGCACTATTTCGATTACTGCAGAGACCCTTATGGTCGACACACCTGATAACTTAATGGGGTTGTCGATCTTATGAGTTGTCAAGAGCGAAATAAGATTCCCGGCTAGCAAAACAAAATCAAACATTTTTTCTTGCATTTACGCAGCCCCAAAGCCAGGGAGATTTAATCACGTGATAGTAAATAAGGCTTCACATCCGCTCCCACCAGTGTTGACACAACCTACCGCTAGCTGTCATTTTTACATTGGAAGCTGTGCTGTGCTGTGGTGCTTTTCAGTGAGAGAAAGTGTTTCATTTAACAAGGCGAAATGTCACTAATGTCTGAAGAAGTATTTCTTCAGAATTAATAGAGAACTTCTTGATTACACAGCTGCTCATCAAAGAATTGTTAGATTATTCTAACAGGCAACTAGTTTAATTTTACCTGACATGAATCAAGCTGCAATGTTCCATACCACCTCCAACACCAACAGAATTGTGACCGAAGAAGAAAAGAATGTACTTGAAGAAACAGCTATTTCAATGAAGAAATGGCAAACATTTGCTGAGAAGGCATAAACAGTAGGCCCAATGAAACTACCAAAACGCCAAAAACGAAAGATGGAAGATTTATTCAAAGAAAACAAGGAAGCAAGAAAAAGAGGGCAGAGCTTGATCTCCAACAGATGATGCACAATATCTTGTTGCAAATGAAGCAGACTCCAGTACTGCATATCAAAAAAGCCTTTTTAGATTCGTCTTTTGACCACTCAGCGGCGAAAATGAAATTATAGAAAAACTGCATAAAGGGATTAGAAATCAAAAAAGACAGAACGCCCAAACAATACTGTTTCATATTCAGTTGGTCGGTTTCTGATTTTGTGCAAAAACTGGCAGAGAAAGAAAGAAAATAAGGAAGAATGAAGAAACGTGGGCACAAGGGTTTAAAAGAAAAAACAGGATATTCAGATGTTCACGTACGCAAGCTACGTACCTTGCAAAATAAACTTCAAAACCATTTCCTCAGTTTTTACAATATTGGTCTGTGCGCTGTCCATTTCAGCAGAATAAACTGAAGCAAATTGAAAATTGCTACAGATTGAAGAATATCAGAAACTACTGGTCAAAATTTCCAAATAATCCCGGTTGAACCCAACTGTCCACAGCCTATCATACAATGTTTGTTTGTGTGGCGTTATTAAACAACATTGCGCGCGACTGTAAGACCCCTGCAAGGGTACCTACTCCACTGACGTGGCTCTAAATATAGTACCTGGTCAATTGCATGAACGGTCGGGTTTGTTTAGAGGCAGGTTGTGTGGCGTTTTAAGCAACAGTGCGCGCTGACTGTAAGACCACGGCAGGCCTACCCCACTGACGTGCTGCTAAATATTAGTACCGTTCATGCATGAAACGGTACTATATTTAGAGCTGACTGCCTTGAATTTCCACCAACACTCTCCATGACTTTGTATATATTGGCTGTGGATTACTGGCTTCACGCTTCGCTTCAACGTCCTGCTTCTACTTTTTGCTGCCTTCGGCGGCCAACAGATGTACTTTAATCATCTGTCTTGGTTTATTAAATCAAGCTTTTGATAAATGCACTTGTTGCCTGCTTTGAATAATCTCATGTTGACAGAGAGACTGACAGCCTCTTGATTTACGGCGCTTAAGCCGCCAACCAAAATCCCGTTCCCAGGGCCCTATGCAAGCACTCCCTTATTTTTTTTTAATGTTTGTGCGTGGTGGGCTGTATTGTTTGTTGTTTTGTTGTTTACTGATATAAACGATATTATATTCTGAACATTTCGTTCTTATAAATAATCAAAGGTGCGCGCACACACACGCACCACGCCCCCACCTCCCAACCCGCCACCCCAGCGCACGCACACGCAAGTCATCCCACAATTCCTTGAACTTGAAGTTCCCCCCAAGTCCTTCCGAAGTCATCCTCAAGTCTTACTCAAGTTATTCTCAATTTTGTCCTCGAATCATCCTTAAGTCATCCCCAAGTCACTCCAGATCACTCTAGTCTTAACTGAAGTCTCCCCTCAAGTCACTCCGTCCAGTTCTTACTCAAGTTTAACCTTAAGTTCATAACTGAAGTCATCCTCTAAGTGCAACCAAGTTCTTATTCAAGGTATCGTGTCAAAAAAAACAATTACATTCTATGGTTTTTGTTTAAATAGTAAAATGTCTAATCTAGTACACACACGCATTCAAAAAACGCGTCTCGCTGAGAATTCTCGCTCGGCGTTCCTCTCTGCGCGAGATCGGTTGAGCATAGAGTACTTAATGTAGTTCTTACAGCCTAAGCAACCGCATTGATGACAATTCTGGTATAGGAAATGTCTTTCTATAGACTCCATGTCTTTAGTTATGGACTTTATCATTTTATAATACGCATGATCCTTTTTTTATTAAAAAAATTTAAAATTAAGTTCTTAAAATATTAGTCCATCTGAAATGGATCAAAATGATCTTTGTTTTGACGGTTCTGGCGTTCTGTGCCTCTGTATTAGGCCGTTCAGATTTTTTTTGATTGGCTTTTGTTTTCTGAGCCATTGTGTAATAATTTTATAACCGTAGATAACAGGCCCCCACAGCAGCAAGGGCGCAAAAGATGCACCAGTTTTAAGTCAATATACCATGAAGAACTTTAGGTGCTGTAGCCTTGAATCACATGGAAGTTTTTATAGCTGGCATTGAATCAACTTGTACTGGGCGTTGCGGTGTTATGTTTTCATTAAGAGGTTTTTATTCTCTAACCATTAATATTTTTTGTCTGTTCCACTCTGCTAATTTTTTTCCGGCTTTTACCACGCCCAGGATGAGGATGCTTTTCACTGTCCACACCCTATTCAGAGTTTTCGGCTGATTTTCGGGCTTGGTTACTTGCTCCTCCTGATTCAGTGTTTTCTGATTCGTCTGATTTTCTTGCTCGGTCCATTTTGAAGGAAATAAAGTCGTAAGATTAAAAGTAATTAATCCCATGATAATGGCGATACCAATGTTCCAATTCTGTAATACAGATCACAACCCTAGAGACCTAATGACTTTGTTAAAACCGGATCTTGCGTTAAATCATACGTAAGAATCTTGTTCAGAATCAATGGGAGCAAATCTACTGACTATTTTTTGTACAAACTAAGAACCGTTTGCCCCAGCACTTTTAACCATTCTAACCTCCAGCGCGCTTCATACCTGTATGATAATTTAAAATGTCTTGCGGCGACATCTGTTGAATCCTGTTCAATGCTGAATTCAGTTCCGAGAACTTTTTGTGTTTTTCCAACACGCTGCCAAAGAATACAACCGTCTCCTTTTGGGCCATCAACAGCTTGCCATCAACTTGGTCATTCTAGGTCAGGAAAGTTAGGCTGCCTTGTAGCTGTAGTAGATCAACAACTGTGTCATGTATGTTTTTATAATATAATTATTTTATTTTCCTAAAATGAGCACCGAAAAAAACTGTTGCTAACCTTGTATACCATTCTGCTGTTATTGGAGGACTAAGTGTAGGATACACAATGCTTGGTAAAAGCCTGTTAAGAATTAAACCACGGATCTTGGCAAACTAGACTTTGAGATTTGGCAAAGCTGATTGCTGTTATAGCAGCTTCATTCGCTACGAAAGATTTTCTAGTTAAGCAAGATATAATTCCAGAGAATATAAATATGTAAAAAAATACATTTATAAAAAATGGCTTCATTCGTAATGATGATAGGCGGCGCTGTGGTTAATGCGCTTGCTTTTAGCGGAAGTAATTACGCATTTAGTAAACTGCGGGATGACGCGAGAGAAAAAGACATAACAAAGCTATGGAGCAACTAGCTGCAGCACAAGACGCCTATGAAAAGCAGAGAATTGAACAGTTAGATTTCATTAACGATACCCTGAAAAAACAGGGACATACGGCTTACACATTTAAAGATGTTGATCAAGCAATAAAAGAATATTATCTTGTAACAGGCAAACCAATCGAGACATTGCCCCACCAAAATTCAGTGACTTTTATCAGCCATCAGAAAAACAAAAGATGCAAGAAATCGTGTTTATTGTCTTTGGAATGACCGTTGTGTATTTTGTTGCGCATAATATTGGCTGAATAAAAATGAACAAAATCTATTATTCACCGAAAGGATATTGGAAGGGAATAACAGCAATCAAAAAGCTAAGCGAAGCAGCGGGAGTCAGTGAAGAAACAGCAAAGGAATGGTTATCTAAACAAGCGATTTGGCAAATTTATTTACCTGCACCTAGACGAATACAGAGACCACACTTTGTGAACACAATACCGAACGACACCCATCAAATTGGACCTTCTATATTTACCCCATGATACGATTAGACGAAAAAGATTTAAGTACGCGCTCACAGTCATTGACATAACTTCAAGATACAAAGACGCTGAACCATTAACACAAAAGAGTGCTTCTGCTGTTGCTGTTGCCATACAACTGATATATCAACGAGGTCCTTTAACTTATCCTCGCATGATTCAAGTTGATGATGGAAAAGAATTTAAAGGGCGAGTGAATCAATTATTGTTAAAACATAGAGTTACCATTAAAAGAGGCATTCCAGGAGTTCACAGATCACAGGCTTAGTTGAAAACTTTAACAAACAGTTATCTGAAAGACTTTTTTCCTACCAGTATCACAGAGAGCTTATTGACAATTCTCGCAACACAGAATGGGTTAGAAGACTGCCCTCAGTTTTGCGCGCAATGAATAACGAAGAATTTAAAGGGCTAAAACCAGTACAAGCAATCAAAAAACAAACAATAGATGTTGTTGAAGGAGACTCCAGTACAACCAGCAAACTATTACCGTTTGGTTTAAAAGTAAGGTACCTTTATTTACCGGGGGAAGCAGAAGGGACACTCGCATCAGGGCAACGATCCAGTTTGGAGTGTTGATCCATATGAAATAAAAAGAATTGTAAAAATGAATCCGCCCGTGTATTATTTACGAGAAACTGACACAACAAAACAACCAGCTCCTCAAAGATCTTTTGTGAAGGAAGAACTGCAGATAATCCCGCCAGACACAGTTCCGCTTTAATTAATTTACATAAAATATATTTAAGTTTAAAATGGAAGCCCAAAAGAAAGAACATGGAACGGAAGCAAGAAGGATAAATAAAGAGACCTTTGAATTAATACGAGAATCATTTAGGGCGTGTTCTGCTATTAGGGAATTAATGCAAAAATCAAATGATACGTATTCTGCTGTTGAAGAAACAGCTACGAGGATTCCTTGGCACAGGGCACGGCAGCCAGAGCACTTACAGCCCCTAATCCCAAATTTTAACTATCAAATATGGAGAAAAGAATATTTTGAAATAATAAAAAAAATTCGAGCACGCCAAGCAAAAATAAGAAAAAATTTGAATAATTTGGAAGATGATGCGATTGATCTTCTAAATAAATTTCAGGAAAAATATGAACCCGAATATAAACTCTTCGGTGAAGAAAATATGTAATTATACTGTTCTCCAGTGTCCAATTGCATATGAAAACTCTGGATTAACAAATACTCGTTTAGTGTTTGTTCTATCTAATGACTTTTTTGTTACAACTGTTGTGCTGATCTCATGTAGATTAGATCGTAGTTTTACGTTGTCATGTTGAAAAGTCTTATTGTCAAACAATGCTTCTTTGTAGTTGTTATGTGATATGTTTGACTGCACAACACTGCGAGATATTCCTTTTGCTTTCTTAATGGTTTTCTCCTGGCTAGAAATACTGTACATTTCGATCTTAAACCAATAAACTCCTTAATCAACCCTCCAGATAATTCATCCTTCATCTTTCCTAAAACCTTCTTATTAACGGCGAATGTAAAGGCGAATCTTTAGGATAATCGGATGTGTCGTACCATCCCGCATGCCCTTTAGCTACTTCTAATTCCATGTCTTTATAGATGTCTTCAGTCGGGATATCTATAACAAAACTATCAGTATCTGTGTAAAGTACTCTGGACTCTGGATACGAGGGTTTAAAGTAGTCATAAAGAAATTCTAACATCAAAAGCTTTGATAATTCTAAAACGGTAAACCCAATAAATACAGGTTTGTCCAATTTGACTTTCTTTTTTTTCATCATTATACCAAAAAGCTGATCATGAAATCTTCTGAAGTCCTGATAATTAGGTTTTGAAGTCAGCTTAATTGCTTCGTTCTCTCTGGTGACCAATCTAACATCTTTGCGCTTGTGCGGATTTTCCATAGTCTTTCCGAAACAGCTGTTGTTCATCAACTTGAAAAAGTCTTTTTCTGAAGCATCTGTGGATTTAGTTCTGAGATCAGTGTTCTTCATGATGTATGGTTTCATGAACTGTTCTTGATCAAAAGCAATTATACGATGAACAGCCGTCAACTTCAAACCATGTCTTAAATAAAATTGTAGAAGTCTGTAATGACAGACATAATTTTTTTTGCCTCGAAGATTAGGCACAAGTTTAGGCGGTTCTGTTTTTGCCATCTTTAGGCTTTCTGCAGCTAATGGATAGTCATTATGCAGGTCATGGAGTGCATGAGGATATTCTAAATCAACTTCTAGAATGTATCCACGCTGTTGACCCGGCGTCAAACTGCCCAACCACTTTAATGCCTTTTGAATGTTTTTCGGATCGACGCTTGTGTACATTTTAAAGTTGCGTAATGGAAGCGGTTGCGCCATTGCCCATCCATACAGATTGTTTGCATCTAAATACATGAGATAGTTAGACCTTTTACTCGGATCATAGTCGTCCAAGTATTTGTTGTTTGCTTTACAGTAATGATGCGATGCCATACTAATTCCTCCACGCAATCCGTTTTCAATCATCTGAATCATTGGTAGGTCAGACAATAAATCAATCTGTACTCCAGTAAACTTTAAGAAAGCATCCCAACTCATCCCAGGCGCAGAAATATAATGCGCGGGATCCAGGCTGTAATGTTTCATGCAGGTCTTTCTATAATTTTCAAAGACGTCCGCCAACAAACATACATCGGCCATTAAGTAGGAGTCATGATAGTCTCCCATCGTTTTACACTCTAACTTTTGCCACGCATCTTGAGCATGCTGGTAATCAGAATCACTAATGCCCTTTCCTCTAAGACTAGAAAAGAACGCGCCTTTAGGTGGAAGTGTATCTTCGTCAAACCTTTCCCAACTGTTCATGTACTCATAAGGGTAAACACCCTTTCTAACAAGTGTTGGGTCAAAATATTCTTCCGTTATTGGGCAGGCCTTTAAGGACATAGCCAGCGACTCTAATGATCCCATCATGTGCTGCATAGAGTCATAAAAAGACATGTTATTTAAAGTGAAACACATGTACTTTTCCGATGACTGTGCAATGCATGTTACCCTGAAGGCGTCGGTTACTGCTTTCATTATAAGATGAGAGTCGTAACCTCGCAAGTTATGAAAGAATATAGGCAGCTCCCATGTCTTTGGTTCAAACTTTAGTTGAAGATTGCATTTACTGTGCGCTGCTCCTCTGAACTTCCCACTAATGTGATCATGGTCTCTTACTGTCGGATTCGCTACGTCTGATGAGAGGCCTAAACCACAAATCCAACAGTGAGTGGCTGAGTCATACTGTTGTTGGTCTTCAGGCGTCATCATGATTTCAGATAAATTCAGATTATTAGAACAATCATTACGCACTTGCTGCATGCGCTGTAAAAATCTTCTAGCCGCATTTGGTCCTCTGTATAATTCTGGCGTTGAATGAGCGCCATCCGACCTGACAATAATGAAGGCAAATGAACAAATCTGATGATTACTCATTAAGACTGTTTTTCGAAGTTTTGTGGCGCTGGCCCTTCATAAGAAACAATGAGTGATTCGAAGTCTGCGTAAACAACATATGGGCTCGTTTGCATCCGTTTCCAGTTCTTAAAACTAACTTTACTGCCTTCTGGGGGCGTAATTAGTTCTGTATTACAGTCAACTGGGCCGATACAATGTTTCTTATGTTCGCTTGCGGCTTGAGCAGATGGCATTCTTGTTAAACATTTTCTACAGAATTCTTGTTTGTGCCCATCTTTTGAAGTATGCTGCATTAGTTTACTCATTGTGCGTATCAATGTGTAATGTGGCAGCCCCGCTGGTGAAAACATCAGTAGTAAGTCAACATGATTTTTGTCTGGATCACCTATTGTTGGGCTGTTCTTGGACACTTTAATGGGCAGTAGATTTGTTTCCTCATCCCATGTGTAGACATTAACAGTTATTGGTTGTTTTGTTCTTCAAACTGATCAATGGAATCCACGCTAACAGGAAAGGATATTCCGCTAAAGTTAAGATCATTGATGTAAGGGCGATAGTTAGACACTCTCTCTGCGTTTTTGCGGACGTAATGCAGCCTTGCGAGAACACACCACATAAAGCATTTGTTGTCTGTATTCTTTATGTTTAAAACTGCTCTTTTTGCAACTAATGCTGGAGGTAGTGGAATGTAAGCCTTGCCTACAATCGGCGCATACTTAGCCTGTTTTAATCTGATCTCTAGGACTTCGCCCTCTGACCAACCAGAGCCTCTTATTTTGGCTTCTTCAGCGGCCACATCAAACTGTGTAAGCAGCTCGTCTGCCCAACCAGGTGTTAAGTCATTATGAGAAAGAATAGTCTGTTGTTTAGTTGAAACCCAGACTTCTAGATTTTCTTCATTTATTGTTACATAGTCGATTAAAACAGCTAACATTACTTTAACTGGCGGTCTATTGTTAGTTTACTTGGAACTTGAGAAATAGCATGACCAACACTTGCCCGTACGCTTGCTGAATCAATAACATCTAGACTGATATCATTTAAAGCTTTTGATAAACGCTCTCCCTCGAGCATTCCTTCAACAATTCCGTCCGGTCCTTCAAATATCTGTAAGCCAAGTCAGAGTTTCTTTTCTAACCTCAAAATATTTATTTAAATTAAAAAAATACAACGACTCCCAAAGACGTTCTTAATCAGAATCATACACGGTCTTTTTGTGCTTGGACCATAAACTAAAGTATAAACACCCTTTGGCGTGTTAATGTGAGCTGTTTAGAGCAGAGTTTAATGTTTTCGTTTACTTTTTTTAAACATTCCTTTTTTTATCTGCTCAGGGTCTGGGTGTTTAGAAAAAGTGTCCTTGCCTTTCTTTGAAGATCAAACTTTTTTGTCTTTGAAGTTCATCAAAATCGTCCTTGTAAACGATTAAATCTTCTCCGTGATGTTCGATTCAGCTAGAGCTTTATTTATTATCAGTTTAAGGAACTAAGTTATAGCTGTTATTATTGAAACCATGGCTGTGTGCATTTGGATTTAGTTTTTATTTTTTTTAATAGCAGCACCTACAGCTAATGAACAAAGCCAAGAGCTAAAGACAAAGTGCCTAGAGGTAAAGCAGCGGTGTATCGCCAATGCCCGAATGCTAAGAGGCCTAACACTCGTTCCTGCTGCTGATGCGGCGCTATATAGCCGATGCTCAGGTATGTAACTAGGTAACATCATTAAGGCAGCAGAATACCTTCGTTTGGTTTTGCCTGTATTTTGAAAGGTCCTGCTCTAGTTTTTTGTTGCATTTGCGTAATGTATGATTAATCTGAAGGATTTTTATGTTAGGGTTTCTATAACAGCAGAATGCCTCTATTCATCCTTCTTTTGGCGACTCTGGCGTTGTAGTAACACTTTTGGATAAACGTCAACAGACATGCTTTTTAAAAAGAAAAAATAATTTACCTTCTATATTTTGAAACCTTTAAACAAGAATATTCACTGCACATCATATATTAAAAACAAATATACATTAAGCGGTTTTAATCGTCGATCTTTTCTTTGTCCAATTTGAATTTTATTACGTCTTTAACAGTTCTCCCACTTCCATGCAACTTAATTATCCTACCTGACGATCTAGGTCAATCCATAAACCGTATTTTGTTGTAAATAATCATCAATCTAAACATCATTACGTGTAGATCTTTAGACCAAGGTCTACCTTTTGGATTTCTATGCCTCCCGCCTCCGAACAGTTTTCTTTTTTCGTCAAAATCTGATAAGGTCTAAGCCCTCTAGCGTAGATTTAGGTTAGGAACCTACCATCATTGGTACATTGAACTATCGTTATTTTAGGATTAAGAAACATTTCAGTAGTCTGTTTAAATTGGATCTTCAACTTCGCACAGCAATAAAATACCTTTAATTGATTTTGCTGAGACACTAAAACTAAAATTACCATATAGTGTCCTGCCTGCTTTTTAGGATGTGTAGAATGGTGATCCACTCTTTCCGAATAAATTAATTGCTATGTCTTGATCGTTGCTCAAACATCCTTGCTAAATTAGAGTTTCCAAACAACCTCAAACTCTAACGCTGATTGTCAGAAATGCGTACATTGCTTCGGTGTCTGTTTGTTGATCTGATAACACGTTTGAATTCAATAAAATTAGATCATAGACAATCGTCTTTAATGCTCCTTGATAGTATGGCGCAAGCGCGACTGACTGAACTACTCAAAAATCCAAGGGGATAGAAAGCCGATTTCCATACGCAGAACTTACAGCTGCATGCTTTTGCCGCTTTTCACATCTGAGGCGCCTATTCTGTGTTTTAGTGCTTCATTATTATCTATTCCTTGAAAACGCAAGATCACCCTTTCATTCTCGTTAGCCCCTAGATCATAATAGGTTAAAAATATGTCACAATATATGTAAAGAAAATATTCTTTCCCCCTCAAGTTTTATATAGAAATTTCATACAAATGCCCACCCAAATTCCGCACACGACTGTCCTGGTTGTGTCTGTTGATTCTATTCTATTTTTGAAAGTAATCGCGTAGAGCCCTGGCACAATCACGTCAACAGCTTCCTAGGTTTTTGGAAATTTAACAGAAAGAATTTGATCTGGCAAATCAATAGTAATGGATTAATTTAGGAACAATAATCTCTGTTTATTTACCCTCACCATAGGGCTTTTTGGCAGTCTTCTAATCCGTGTCAAGACATGAACCATATACTTGTGACATTTTATGAACAAAATAAAAAGTTAATTATTTAAAAAATATGGCAGGCATTGGAGGCGAATAAGATTATAATTTTAATCCTGAAGACAACAATGATTGAAATGACTCCTTTAACACAGCATCGCTCAATCGCCCTCTTGCTGCGTGAATTACAGAAAGCCAATTTAGATCATTGTATCAAAAATGTAGGCATGAACTCCCTGTAGATTATAGACCCTAATGATTTTGACCGAGATAATGATGGCCATTGTATTTGGACCATCGATCAAGGACAGCGTGTTCCACTTACAGATAAAACAGACCCCTCAAAGTTTTTAGCCATAGTACAAATAAGACAAAAGACTCCCTAAGACTTACAAAATCGCCTTGGGCAATTGCTAAACCTACAATAGAACCGAAGGAAGTATGCTAAACCCCAAAACACGCTACAAAAACTCCCAACAGGTACCAAGTACAAACACAAAACCGAAGAATTTTAATTCAAACAGTCGTACGAAGTAATAAATAAAAAGAGCAAACCTCACTTGAAGAAGAGAAACAGCATTAAATACAAATGGCAAACCACGGCTACCTGGAGAGAATTAATAGCCCTTGATCAGTACATTGAGAACCACAAAGCGAATTAACAAACAATTTAGCAAAACTAGTGAACAGCAGAGCATAAAAAAAGAGAAAAAGAAAAACACGTTGAGGGCTGATGACTCCTCGTAGTGCGTGAGAGGGGGGGGGGGGGGGGGGGGGGGGGGGGGGAAAGAATAAAACAAAGACTAAAAAATCGTTGAACCAGAAAGATCAACAAGACTAGAATCGCTGCCTACTAACCGAGACCAATTACCAACACAAGTTAATAGAATAAGAGAACTCTCGAAAAAAAATTTTATATGAAGACACAACACTACAGAACGAATACGAACGCTGTTTAGAGAGGAAAGCAAGGAGTCACTTTAAGCAAGCGTTATACAGCCATAGGAATTGACAATAAGTACATGGTGTTCGCTAATTACAGGCGGCGGTGCCAAAGTCTAGTGCCTCCCCCACCATCGCCTCCGCCTGACAAATCATGGTAAAAAAACAGCTTGAACAACTTGCGGTTTATTAAAAAAATTAGCCGTAAAGCCGAAGATGCTTTCACCAGGTAATTAGAGTGTGAGCTTGTTGTTATATGGCTTTTGTCTACTGCAGGCAAGTAGTTGGCTTTATGCCGACACTTATTGGCATTAGTTCTTCTTAATAGTCGGTTAATAATTAGTAAAGATAAGACCAAGTAAATCCTATTCCAGTTAATCCAAGAACAGTGCCGTTCTTTTCATATTCATTGTCCATCGCGAACAGAGTCCGTGTCTTCATGGCCTTTAGGCTTTTGGCCTTGGGGATTGGATACCTTTATTTCTTGGGTGTTTGTTTACTGTGCTTGCAATATTACTGGCTCAGAATTTATTCGTTTTTGCACTTCGGTCGGGCTTATTTCCTGCCACGAGGATTTCATTATTGTAGTTTAATATAACGCCTATCTGGAGTCTTGAGTACCTAGAAGGCAGCATGATAAACCAGTGCCAACAGCAAATACCCTACTTTCGATCTCGTTTGTAAAACATTTGGTATCATATAATACTTGAAGGTAAATCAACTGTAGATTAATGCGTCCTCTAATTTACACTATATTGTTTTTGTGCATCAAAATCAGTAAGAAGAACAGTTTATGATGCTCGATCTCGTTTTGTGCTTGCGGAACCTAGCAAACACCAAACGTAAGCACGAACAGAGACGTTTTATTCGTTCATACCCGCTCTAGTTTAGGCCCTTAGAAGTGTCCTAAGATTAAATGATTGTCCATGCTGTTTTCATGCTCTTGCTCTATGGACCCGAGTGAAACAGTTTGTGCCAGAAGAGAAAGATGTGTAAGGAGGATCCAAGCATAGTTATACATTTCTGTCACGCCCAAAAATAAGGGGTGCCTAAACCATGATTAAGATCTGACTTTTGTCTAAAGTCCTTCTTCACATTAATATTGAATTCGTTACAGATCCTTTCAAAATCCTTCATATCTATTCGTTGCTAAATGGATTAAACGGTTTGGTCATTGGTAATGTGCTTGCAGTTCAGTCCAAAATACGTCTGAAGTTGAAAATAGAAATGAAATCTATACACTGACCTCACAAAGGATCAGGATGATTTAAGTGATCAGCATACGACACTCCACAAACCCATTTGATGACACAAAACACAGAAAAGATTAACTGGTTCAGATAAACCGCAATCGGAATGACTAAACCAAAATTTTGGGATGTAGTCTTTTTTAATAGGGGTTACGATGTATCGTTTTAAATGGCGTACTCACCTTTACTTGAAAGGTGTCAGACTGAGTCACAGAAATGTACAAGATTATCGGTTTTGTTATAATATTTAAGATTTGTAGTGCGGCCCAACAGAATAATTTGCATCAGTAATTTAAATGTCAGTCATTTTATAGTTTCGTTTAAAAAATGTTCTGTTAACAATAACTACACAAAGACCGTCCTTCGTTTTTTAGAACATGCTATTGATAACAATTGCGGTAACCAAAACGTCGCGCTCCATGAAATATTTTACAAAGTCCGTAGGTTTAATATAATAAAGCCAGGGAGAATAATAAGTTACAAAAAGTAAGACAAAACATGGGACCCAAGTTAGCCAGTTAACAATACCTTATGGTTTATTACGGGTTTTTGCATCACTGAAAAGAAGCAATGAGTAACTTCAACATTAACCACAACTTAACAATGCAAATATAAAAACAATGTTAACATTCAAGCCTGAGAAGAAGCATTTACAATTATTAGATAAAGAGCTATCTAAAATGTAGTCTTTGCAGCTGACCGATTCTAGAAATAGAGTGTACACCAACCAAACTATAATGCGGAGGAAAATCCGCTCGATCCTTGCATTACATTTCCATTACTCAAAGTCATTGGGAGAAACGAGCTGAGCACTGATGAAAACTTATATGAAGGAAGGCCCTCAACTGTTTTAAAGAGTCTCTTCCGTCAGGGAAAGCTGCATATTGCGATTATGACATTAACCAATTCCCTAATTTACAGTTTAAAAGATTAGTTTGATGGGGGGGTCGGATCATTTAATATAAAAATTGCAGACAAACAGGAAACTCGTGAAATGTGAAAAACCTGCACATGGTTTTTAGAAATAAAATAATAAGTGTGTACTAAAAAAATAATGTCGCGTGGGCCAGAAGAACCGGGAGTTACATTGCGCCTGTAAGGATTATACTTTAGAATTAAAAGACCTGTCAGAACGTTGCGGACTTTGAACAGAACGGTGAGATATGCACTTTGAGTAGGTTTTGATTACACAAAAGCTGTGTGATTATAAACGCAAAGAGGTTGGGACAACAAAAAGTTTCCAAAACAAAGCAACTGCGCAAACTAGAAGCAAATAAAGCTGGCCGTATGAATAAAAAATAGTTTCCATCAAACCTGACAAGCATGCACTTAGAACCAATATTTAGAATGGTAAATAAAATTTGTAATTCATAAGCCCATTTACATTTTTTAACATCAAAAAAATTTCAGAAAAGCTTCAACCAGCCTTACATGTAAGTCATATTCCAGAGGACAATATTCCGAAAAGAGATTGAAATAAAGCCTATGGAATAACCATTACCATCCTCCACAGAAGAGAAACGGTTTTAAAGAAGCATCTACAAAATTACAGTTCTTCCACAAAATTAGGAACACGTACACAGATCTTTGAAATTCCTGTCTAAAAGATAAGGAGAGAGGATGGGGTTGTGGGCGTTAGTGACTTCCCTTTTAAAGGTAATTCTAATTAGCTGCAAAACCTTAGACCGTTGACAGTCTTATAAAAGTAACTGTCGTCAATATCTTCACAATGGTTGAGGATAATAAGTTCAATGACAACAATCAAAAAAAAATCAATATAGTCTAAATAGAAACAATCTTACAGCACTGAATTGATTAATCTACACATTTTATACCTTATAGGATTATAATATACTGTCAACAAGTTTGATAGAGAGCCTGATAAAAACAATAACTTGATTAGAAATTAAATTCTGTTGTAAAACTATGGAGCAGTTAAACTTTATGACAAAAACCCTCATTGTTCATTAATTGTTTGGGGCATACTGTTTTCGTAAAAACATATCTTGTCCTCATCTATTAAAACCAGATTAATCGCTATAATTTTGATCCTATGTGAATTTCTGCCCAACACTTATGTCCAACTCGGGTGATGTCAGTGGAGAAGGACAGCGCACAGCCCAAACACACACACAACTTGCTTACCATCTCAATCATATATCAAGCATTCGATCACATCAAACCACTAGTAAATTCTATAACTTACTACACAAGATCATAGAACGAAACATCAATGCATATAGGATCCAAATTAAATAAAACATTCTCTCTTTCCTGAACTTCACAAAATCATTTATCATTTAAACATCATTAACTAACCCGGTATAAATAAGATTTCTACTTTACCTGGCCAGGTTATCTTACTATTCACGAATCACTGTCATTTCTTTCTTTATTTTCTCCTTTCTTTTCACGTCACTTTCACATGCACGACACAACTGCTGGCACTGGTCTTGTCTGCTGGCGCTGGTCAGTAGACGTTGGCACTGGCGTTGGTCTGTCGGTGGAAAGTGGCGCTGGCCAAGTAAGAGGTCTAAACCCCAGTGAAGATAGAACAGTGACTATCAGCAACATCGATCTGTTCTCCTTTCTTTTCTCCTGCATTAACTCATTGCACTCTCTCTCCCTCTCTCTTCTAGCTGCTCTTAATCAAATGGACATTGTTGCTTTTCTTTCTTTTTTTTTCTTTTCTTTCTTTTCCCCTCCTCATTAGTTAGCAGCTCTCTCTCTCTCCACATCTCTCTCAGTCCTTCCTCTGCAGACTATCTCATGCTAATCACTCAACTTGGTTCTCTCTTCTCCTCCGCTCATCTCTCTCTTGCTTTTCTCTCCTCAGAGATTACACACATACCTCTCTCTCTCTGTCTCTCTGTTCGTCTCTTCCGTTCTCTCGTTCTCTTCACTCTCACCTCCTTCTTATCCCGTTCCGACTGTCATTCAGGGGCGAGGTACCATTGGTCATTATTTTTACCCCTGATACCCGAAGTTATCCTCCCCTAATTCCCCCATTGGATGTTCAAATCATTCCCAGTCCAAGCCTACAGCGCCTTACTCTCTGTGGTGGTCAAATGGTCATTAAATTGATTAAGCTAGATTTCACCCCCACCACACCTACCTTCCCCCCTTCCTTTCTGCTTTAAACCTTCGACGACCGACTAATCAAGGCTCAGGTTCCACAAATTGCTAATGACCAGAGCCAGGCTCTAACGACTCGTCACGCTAGACATCGAGGCGTCGGTCAAAGCTGCTTAGTCCGTCTAGCCGGACAGGACCGACACTGTGGATCCTCTCCCCTATGCTTAATTGGTCTGGATCAGAACCATGGGCCCGTCGAACGTGGCTCCCATAATATTTGAGTGTTAGAGCTAGACCAAACAATCCTGGACCACGACTTGGTTGTTTTCTATTTTGACCGTGACAATTTCCCCTTGCAAAAGACTATGTCACCGCATCGTCTCAAAACACTTACAAAAAAAAACAACAACGAATTGCTGACAACACACTACACTTGCAAAGTTTTAAAAAATACTTTACAACCAACGATGATATAATTATAAAATAAAACATAGTGAAAATAACCACTCCAATGAGTTATCAATGACGTGCGCTCGTGCGTTATATCAATCCTTTTAAATAACGACCTCTGTGCACACCTATTGCCAATGCCCCTATCCAGCGATTTGCCATTCTTCTCTTCACAATTCTTATGAGAAGCACATATAATATGATCACGATCCAATGACACTTCACTGAGGAATCACCATCCTCACTTACTGCAAAAAATGCATCACTACACAAGCGACTGTTATGCTCCGAGCATAACTACATTCACATGAAAAAGCTCATAGAAAATAAGGAACAAGTCTTCACACAAAAAAATATAACCATAGCCAACTGGGAATGACCCATATCCAATCACACAAAACTGTAATCACACATATTAACAACAAAGCAACCTACCGGATATGACTGACTTCCTCTGAGTTGCAGCTTGCTAGACTACACTCTTAAATAGTCCCAGCCCCGAACATTCTGTCGACCGGGAATTTACTGCACTCGATACCTGTAGGGCTGCAAAGCCATTGCCCACTCAGCACTCTGCTGTTTTTTCACTGCTCCTCCTGCAGGAATATGAGTGTGTTGATGATCAGATCTCTAACACGAACTCTTTCCCATACAAGTATTTGTGGAACTTCTGCACGGCCCACACAACGCTAAACACTCCTTCTCCACCGTTGCGTACCCTTCCACACATTTTGGTCAACTCCTTCTAGCATACCTCACGGAAACTCGACTCCTTCATGCCCAAGCAACAATACTGCACCTATCCCACCACCTGATAGCAGATCTGTCCGCAACAAAAATGGTTGGACATATCATGGTAGCTTCAGGGATGATGGACGGTACCTAGACTTTCCAGCAGACCGCTGCAGTGCATTCGCTGGCAGGCGACTGACCATCGACCACTGCTGGTTTCCCTGCCTTGACAAAACACTGAGAGGACTCGTAAAGCTGCGAAAATTGGTAACAACTCCTATAGAACCCAATAAAACCAGCAACTCCTGACTTCTTGTTTTGGTCTTTGGTCTCTCTGAATACATCTTCTACTCCACCTTTCTTTCCCCATTCTGGCTGCTTTGTGTCGCATCCGACAACAAAACCTAGGAACTCCATGGCTTGGAAAACCAACCTGCACTTTGTTTGGTCTGGCTGTGAATTGGCTTGTCTCAACCTCTCTAAAACTGCTCCAAGCTGCCTCATATGCTCCTCCCATGTCTTCGGATGCTATCAGAATTCATCCATTGAAATTCACAACGCTTCGCATCCGTCAATAACATCCTCATCATCCGAGAGAGACTGCAGGTGCGTTGACCATCACACAAGGAAGTACTCGCCCACTGGTATAGCCCCCATCTGAGTGGAGAATGCTTGTGACTTCCTTTGAGTCCTCACTCAAGGCTATCTTCCAGTAACCTTGCTCAGATCAATCCTGTGAAATACAAGCTCTTGCTTGTGCTCGATCTGAGCGAACAGGTCTTCCATGTTCGGTATGACCTCTGCATCGCCTTGTGACACTGTTCCAACGTCTATAGACCACACAGAATCTATGCTCCACTACTGACTTTTTCCTCACTAAGACGATGGTGCACAAACATGATTTGGAACGGTTCCGATCACGACCCAAGGTCCAACATCTTTTCCTACCTCCTCCTCGATCACTTGCTTTGTTGGCATATGGGAAACGGTAGGCTTTTACATGTATGGGTTTTTGCGATGTTAACTCCACCGTACATGCTCTAATTGTCCTACTGGTTTATCAGACAGGGACGCCTAAACTGTTCTAGTAGCCCCCTAACTTCCTCCTGTCCACCAACTGTCTAGTCCCTTCATAACAGTGACACATCCCTGTATGACTCTTCTCCTGAAACCGGCAACAAATCCCCCCCTTCTTCCTGCTGGGATCTCCTTCACCTCCTCAATGATTTGCTGCAGCGCCTATGTGCTGGGTCTCACGCTGAATGTATAATGCGTATCAAACTTGCATGGAAAAGTTTTGATTTCCCATTCACATCGATTTCGTTAGTCCTGATACTACCTTTCAATAATGGTGAATGGTCCCTTCCAATGCTCAGTCAGCTTGTTGTGATCCGAGTGAAGCATAACAGGACCTTGATCTCCCACCTTGAGATTTGCTTTGCCACACCTTCCTGTCATACTGCATCTTCTGGACGACCTAGCCCTCCTGCAAACTCTCCCATGCGACCATACATTTCACCACGAGCCTATTGCGTAGGTCACCACAAACTGATAATTGTTTTAGACTCTTCCGACTGCCTGTTTTCTCCGACCACAGTCTCTTTGAGAAAGCACACTGGTCGCCCGAACTGTCACGCCCATATCAGAGCAGCTCAAATGGCGAAAAGCCTGTGCTTTCCTGAGGGGCTTCCCTGTAAGGCGAACAGTGGCCTCTGAATGTAGCGGTCCCAATCTGCTGGCCTTTCATCACAGAGCTTCTTTAAGATGCCCTTCAGCACACCATTGAATCTCTCCAACCAAGCCAATGCATTGTTGGGTGGAATTGGTATAGAAGCTTTTGATCCCTAGCAGGCCTGTTGACCTCCCACATCACGCCTGAGGAGAAAACTGTGACCCCCCGTCCACAAAAATTTGTGCTGTCACACCCACGCGAGAGAAAGATTGTCTACAGCCCTTCAGCGACCTAGTTGCGTATCTACGCTTTCAATGCAACCCCGCATCTGGTTATCTGGTCGCGTTAGTTCAACCAGCGACAACACATACCTGTGCCCACCTTTGGAACACAGGGGCTCGAATGTCAATCAGATCAACACACCCTCCTGCAAGTGTGTCAAACAAAAAGGGGGATGTTAAGAGGCGCCTTCCTCTTCACAACCCCTCTTGTGCTGACCATTGACACACGTCACATGACATGCAGAAAACGCTTGAAGTCTGCCAATGCACCTTGGCCAATGAAAGTCATCAAAGATTCGACACTGTTATGCTGGTGCCGAGATGACCCTCCAAGAGCGACGTCGTGACCCACTGACATGACAGGTCACGATAACCTGCTGGAACCCTCTAACTGAGTGGTCACCTTACTGTTCTTCCCCTTGTGAACACTCGTTACAACAGCCCGCCTTTTCACAAGAAATTCTGTCTCAACCTCCTCTAACCTCCTGTTTCTTTTCTTTCCTCTTCCACCACTTGCCAACTCCCAAACTTCACGAGCGAAGGGTCTTGTTCCTGCGCTGCCGCTAAACTCACTTCAGGCCGACACATCTATGCCCAGACATTCCTTGCCGAACGACTAACGGTTTATCAACCATTTCCTCCTTCTTGCTCCGTGATTGATACTGCAGCCACCTGTATCATCAACACCTCAGGATCCACTGGATCCCTTGCGCCCTGATATATTTCCGAATGATCAAATCATGAAGGGGTTTTTCTCCATCACCAGCGCAGACAACTCGCCTTGAGGAAGTAGGGTAACGTACTTCTATCTTAGCAATACTGAAACTTCCCTCACAGTGCCATCGATTAGAGTACAGTCTTGGATTTGCCCTGTCAAATCCCTTTCCGACTCAGCGTTTTCTGTACAACCCCGCATGGAACAACCAGTAGTCCTCGTAACACTTTTCACCCTCATGCTGGCCAATCACCCTTCTTCCACTGGTTAACGAACCACTCCTAGCCTAGTGCGCGCTCCATCCCTGACACTGACTGCTGTCCAGTGCTAGCCATAGGCTGCACATGCCACCCTCTTCATACTGACTCCCTTTTGGTTCTCACTGCAGGTTCGTTTCCCCTTGACCGACCCATAATCGACACTTCATGCAAGGCTGCTGCCTCTGGAAACCGGTCATGCGACAGTCCCCCTCGCCACATGTCCCTTCTTTGACAAATGAAACACCCTAAAGTCCCTTTGCCCTTCCTTCTGCCCCACCACAGGGTTTGCAGACTTTGCAGAAATCTCCCCTGGTCTTCCTTTCACTCTCTCATCCGTGCCTGGCACCTGTTTCTCCTGCACCTTAGTGCCCCAAACGTGCCTCTCTATACACCTCTTGACGAACTCAACAACTCTCCTGCTGTCTCTGGCTGTCTCTCTTTCAAAAGTATGGTTTAACACAGGGAGGGCCGCAACCATGAGAAAATCTGTTCTTTCATAACTACTCTTTCAATTCAGCGAACTCCTTTTTCGAACCACCTCAACTCTAACCATTTCTCAAAATAGTGATCTAGACGTTGCCACCAACTGAGTGTACTTTCCCCTGCTTGCAATCAAGCTGAAATCTAAATTTTCTTTCTGAATCCTTCCTCTGTGAAGGTCAAACCCTTCATCAATGATTCCTTCACAGCACCAAAATCAGATTGGGTGTCTGCTGGCAATGCCAGTGAAAATCTGTAATGCCTACCCCTTCAAGCGCTTGACAAAAATGACTGCCCACTCTTCTGGAGCCAACCCTGTCAGGTCGCGAAAACGTTTTCGAAACGACTGAATGTATGCGTCAATCGAATCGACCCTTCAAGAATTTTGGCAACTTGGGTCGGGGGCATAGCTGGCCACAGAGTCACTGGAAAGTGAACTAACTACACATCGGTGTCTCCCCCTTGATTCTCACTTTCCTCTAACTCAATCTGAACCGTTAGTCCTTTCTGTTCCACTGTCGTTTCCCTAGCTTTAATCCTTTCTGTTTCCTGCACTCCCTTAATTCGTTTCTGACTCCTCTATTCCCTAGCCTGAATAACATTACCTGAATCTTAATTTTTCTATTTCTTGCGGCTTCTTGGCTGGCTACACGCGACTTCCGCGCGTTCATCTTCTTTCCATCTTTTTGTTGGTTATCAACAAAGCTCGCAACTCATCTCCTGAGTAACCTAGATCACGAGCGACAGCTCACAAGTTGTTCAATAGTGGGTGTTCTTTTCTTTCCGCCATTTATATCTCTTTTTTTGGGGGGGGGGGGGGGAACAAGATTTTATAACTACGACAGCCCAACTGATGGTTAACATACCACGATGACGTAATAGCAACAATCCTATGAATGATGAATATTAGCTTGACAACGTAGTTAGTTTTTTATAAGACGCCCATCCGCCTGAACCAACTATGAGAGTTAATTATTAGGTAATCTGTCGAAATAAGTCCTCTTGGGCTGAAATGCCAAGCCTAGTATTAACTATCTTGAAGCAATGCCAAGCCTAGTAGTTAACTATCTTGGGAACATACAGTAAGACCAAACCTTGTCTTAGGATTACAATACTTGAATCCCACCAGCTTCCACTCTGAGAAGGAACAATTATAATAAATGGGCCAGAATATCCTGGCAGCTCGCCCATAAATTTTCAACCTCGTGTGATGTCAGTGGAGGAGACTAGCCGCACAGCCCAAACACACTCACAGCTTGCTTACAATCTCATTCATATATCAACATTCGTCACATCAAACCACTAGTTAAAGTCTATAACTTTACAACACAGGATCAGTCGAACGAAACATCAAGGCATAATGGAATCAAAAGAAATAAGAACATTCTCTCTTTCCTGAACTTCACAAAATCATTTATCGAAAACAACATTAACAAAACCCGGGTATAAATAGATTGTACTACTTTACAGCCAGGAGACACTAAACAATTCACGAATCACTGTCTTTACTTTCTTTTTATTTTTTCTTCTTTTCACTGTCACTTTCACAATCACGACACAACGCTGGCACTGACTTAGTCTGCTTGGCGCCTGGTCAGGTTTGACTGTTGGGCACTAATGCGATTGGTCTGTCGGTGAAAGTGTCGCTTGGCCAAGTATTAAGGTCGAACCCCAGTGAAGATTAGAACAGTGACTACAACATCGATCTGTCTCCTTTATTCTTCCGCATTAACGCATGCATCAGGGATCTCTCTTGTCTTCTTCTAGTCTGCTCTTACAAATGGACATGGTTGCTTATCTTTTCTTTTTTTCTTCTTTTCTTTCTTTCCTCCTCATTAGTTAGCAGCTCCTCTCTCTACACATCACTCCTCAGTTCCTTCCTCTGCAGACTATCTCATGTAATCACTCAACTTGGTTCTCTTCTCTCCTCCTACTCATACTCTATCTCTGCTTTTCTCTCCTCCAGAGATTACACTCGACCTACTCTCTCTCTGTCCCCTGTTCTTCTCTTCGATCTCTCGTTACTCTCACTCCACACAACCTTCTTATCCCGTTTTCCGATCTGCCCATTCATGGCGAGTAACCATTGGTCCAGTATTTTACCCCTGATACCCGAAGTTACTCCCTCTAATTCCATTTGAATTTCAAATCACAAGCCAGTCAAAGCCAACACGCCCTTACCTGCTGTGGTGGTCAATTGGTCATTTAAATTGATTAGCTAATTTCACCCGCCACCACACACTACTTCCTTCCCCCCCTTCCTTCCTGCTTAAAACCTGCGATCGACCGACTTAACAATGCGCTGTTTCCACAAAATGGCTAGATGAGCTGAGCCAGGCGCTACGACTCGACTCGCTAGACCTCGAGGCGTCGGTCAAGCTTCTTAAGTCCTCTAGGCCACAGACCTCACTGTGGACCTCTCCCCTAAGCTTAATAGGCAGGATCCGAACCATGGGCCCGCTACGTTGCGCCCAGAATATTTGAGTTGAGCTTATTTCCAAACAACCTTGGACCACGACTTTGGTGTTCTCTTTTTGACCCGTGACAATTTAAATGGAAACAAAGCAATATCATGATAGAAAGTATTATATGGACAATGATGAAAAATATTTAGTTTAATCCCTAGCAATAAACTGAGTGAGTGTTTAGAACAGTTTTATAAACTGTTTATGAAGGAACGCAGACACTATTTATAATAGATGACTGTTTCGGCAGAAAGATACAAAGTTTAAAAAGAGAAACACTTTGTCAAAACAGCCTTCAGTGGAATACTGTCTAGGATAAGGTGTGATTTTATATCAAAAATATAATTCAGTTTTTAAAAGACTTTAGAGAACAGTTAAAGACTTTAGTGTTATTTCACATGAAAGCAGAGATCATTTGAAAGAATGTTTTCGCGAAAATGATTCAATGAAAATGAACATGAAAAACATAGGATTAAGCAAAAACTAAAATCAAACAATTTAGTAATATTAGTTCATTAAAAACGAAAATCCGACACAGTATGTGTATGTTGTAGGTCCGTTATTTTTGGTTATTAAAGTCTTACTTGTCAAGAACAGCATATAACTCAATTCCTGGGTTACATCGTTTCTCGAAACTGGATTAGGACTAATTTGAGCCAGATTGGTAAAATGCTGTTCTCTCAAAAAGTATTGGCCGATCTTTGTGAAAATTGGTAGGATGGTTCATTATGGGTCACGAATATGCCCAATGTTTAGTTTACCGTGATAGCCGTTACTAACGACTGTAACGGCCTGTAACGCTCATTCTTCTTTATGGAATATCTCAGCACGTACTTGGCTGATCTTTATGAAAATTAGCAGGTATGTTCATTATGGGTCACGGATGATGCCCAATGTTTTAGTTTACCCCGTTATAGCCGTTACTAACGGCTGTAACGGCCTGTAAACGTTTTTTCTTCTCCATGGAATATCTCAGAAAGTACTTGACCGATCTTTCTGAAATTTGTAGTTATGGGTCACGGAGGATGCCCGATGTTTTAGTTTACCGTTACAACCGTTACTAACGGCTGTAACGGCCTGTCACGGTTTTTTCTTCTTTATAGAATATCTCAAAAAGTACTTGGCCGATCTTTGTAAAAATTAGCAGGTATGTTCATTATGGGTCACAGATGATGCCCGATGTTTTAGTTTACCCCGTTACAAGCGTTACTAACGGCTGTAACGGCCTGTAACGCTTTTTCTTCTTTATGGAATATCTCAGAAAGTACTTGGCCGATCTTTGTGACAATTAGCAGGTATGTTCATTATGGGTCACAGATGATGCCCAATGTTTTAGTTTACCCCGTTATAGCCGTTACTAACGGCTGTAACGGCCTGTAACGGTTGTTTTTCTTTATAGAATATCTCAGAAAGTACTTGGCCGATCTTTGTGAAAATTAGCAGGTATGTTCATTATGGGTCACAGATGATGGCCGATGTTTTAGTTTACCCCGTTACAACCGTTACTAAACGGCTGTAACGGCCTGTAACGCTTTTTCTTCTTTAGGGAAAATATCTCAGAAAGTACTTGGCCGATCTTTGTGAAAATTAGCAGGTATGTTCATTATGGGTCACAGATGATGCCCGGTGTTTTAATTTACCCCGTTACAACCGTTACTAACGGCTGTAACGGCCTGTAACGCTTTTTTCTTCTTTATGGAATATCTCAGAAAGTACTTGGCCGATCTTTGTGAAAATTAGCAGCTATGTTCATTATGGGTCTACGGATGATGCCAATGTTTTAGTTGACCCCGTTATAGCCGTTAGTAACGGCTGTGACAGCCTGTAACGGTTTTTCGTCTTTATGGAATATCTCAAAAAGCACTTGGCCGATCTTTCTGAAAATTTGTAGGTATGTTCATTATGGTCACGGATGATGGCCGATGATTTTGTTTACCGTTATAGCCGTTACTAACGGCTGTAACGGCCTGTCACGGTTTTTCTTCTTTATAGAATATCTCAAAAAGTACTTGGCCATTGATCTTTGTGACAATTTTGTAGGTATGTTCATTATGGGTCACGAATGATGCCCAATGTTTAGTTTACCGTGATAGCCGTTACTAAACGACTGTAACGGCCTGTAACGCTTTTTCTTCTTTATGCAATATCTCAGCACGTACTTGGCCGATCTTTATGAAAATTAGCAGGTATGTTCATTATGGATCACGGATGATGCCCAATGTTTTAGTTTACCCCGTTATAGCCGTTACTAACGGCTGTAACGGCCTGTAACGGTTTTTCTCTCCATGGAATATCTCAGAAAGTACTTGGCCGATCTTTCTGAAAATTTGTAGTTATGGGTCACGGAGGATGCCCGATGTTTTAGTTTACCGTTACAACCGTTACTAACGGCTGTAACGGCCTGTCACGGTTTTTCTTCTTTATAGAATATCTCAAAAAGTACTGGCCGATCTTTGTGAAAATTAGCAGGTATGTCCATTATGGGTCACAGAGGATGCCCGATGTTTTAGTTTACCCCGTTACAAACCGTTACTAACGGCTGTAACGGCCTGTAACGCTTTTTCTTCTTTATGGAATATCTCAGAAAGTACTTGGCCGATCTTTGTGACAATTAGCAGGTATGTTCATTATGGGTCACGGATGATGCCGAATGTTTTAGTTTACCCGTTATAGCCGTTACTAACGGCTGTAACGGCCTGTAACGGTTGTTTTTTTTTTATGAATATCTCAGAAAGTACTTGGCCGATCTTTGTGAAAATTAGCAGGTATGTTCATTATGGGTCACAGATGATGCCCGATGTTTTAGTTTACCCCGTTATAACCGTTACTAACGGCTGTAACGGCCTGTAACGCTTTTTCTTCTTTATGGAATATCTCAGAAAGTACTTGGCCGATCTTTATGAAAATTAGCAGGTATGTTCATTATGGGTCACAGATGATGCCCGATGTTTTAGTTTACCCCCGTTACAACCGTTACTAACGGCTGTAACGGCCTGTAACGCTTTTTCTTCTTTATGGAATATCTCAGAAAGTACTTGGCCGATCTTTGTGAAAATTAGCAGTATGTTCATTATGGGTCACGGATGATGCCCGATGTTTTAGTTGACCCCGTTATAGCCGTTAGTAAGGGCTGTGACAGCCTGTAAGGGTTTTTCGTCTTTATGGAATATCTCAAAAAGCACTTGGCCGATCTTTCTAAAAATTTGTAGGTATGTTCATTATGGGTCACGGATGATGGCCGATGATTTTGTTTACCGTTATAGCCGTTACTAACGGCTGTAACGGCCTTCACGGTTTTTCTTCTTTATAGAATATCTCAAAAAGTACTTGGCCGTTGATCTTTGTGAAAATTTGTAGGTATGTTCATTATGGGTCACGGATGATGCCCAATTTTTTAGTTTACCGTTACGGCCGTTACTAACAGCTGTAACGGCCTGTAACTCTTTTTCTTCTTTATGAAAATCTCAAAAAGTACTTGGCCGATCTTTCTGAAAATTTGTAGGTATGTTCATTATGGGTCACAGATGATGGCCGATGTTTTAGTTTACCGTTACGGCCGTTACTAACGACTGTAACGGCCTGTAACGCTTTTTCTTCTTTATAGAATATCTCAAAAAGAACTTGGCCGATCTTTCTGAAAATTGTGTAGGTATGTTCATTATGGGTCACGAATAATACCCGATGTTTTAGTTTACCATATATACCGTTACTAACGGCTGTAACGGCCTGTAACGGTTTTTCTTCTTCATGGAATATCTCAGAAAGTACTTGCTGATCTTTGTTAACATTAGGAGGTATGTTCATTATGGGTCACGAATAATGGCCGATGTTTTAGTTTACCGTTATAGCCGTTACTAACGGCTGTAACGGCCTGTAACGGTTGGTTTTCTTTAGGGAATATCTCAGAAAATACTTGGCTGATCTTTGTGAACATTAGCAAGTATGTTCACTATGGGTTACGGATGATGCCCGATGTTTTAGTTTACCGTTATACCGTTACTAACGGCTGTAACGGCCTGTAACAATTTTTCTACTTTATAGAATATCTCAGAATGTACTTGGCCGATCTTTGTGAAATTTAGCAGGTATGTTCATTGTGGGTCACGGATGATGGCCGATGATTTTGTTTACCGTTATAGCCGTTACTAACGGCTGTAACGGCCTGTAACGCTTTTTCTTCTTTATAGAATATTTCAAAAAGTACTTGGCCGATCTTTGTGAAAATTTGTAGGTATGTTCATTATGGGTCACGGATTATGCCCAATGTTTTAGTTTACCGTTACATCCGTTACGAACGGCTGTAACGGCCTGTAACTCTTTTTCTTCTTTATGGAATATCTCAGAAAGTACTTGGCCGATCTTTGTGAAAATTAGCAGGTATGTTCATTATGGGTTACGGATGATGTCCGATGTTTTAGTTGACCCCGTTATAGGCGTTACTAACGGTTGTAACAGCCTGTACCGGTTCTTCTTCTTTATAGAATATCTCAGAAAGTACTTGGCCGATCTTTGTGAAAATTTGTAGGTATGTTCATTATGGGTCACAGATGATGGCCGATGTTTTAGTTTACCGTTACGGCCGTTACTAACGACTGTAACGGCCTGTAACGCTTTTTCTTCTTTATAGAATATCTCAAAAAGAACTTGGCCGATCTTTCTGAAAATTTGTAGGTATGTTCATTATGGGTCACGAATAATACCCGATGTTTTAGTTTACCATATATACCGTTACTAACGTCTGTAACGGCCTGTAACGGTTTTTCTTCTTCATGGAATATCTCAGAAAGTACTTGCTGATCTTTGTTAACATTAGGAGGTATGTTCATTATGGGTCACGAATAATGGCCGATGTTTTAGTTTACCGTTATAGCCGTTACTAACGGCTGTAACGGCCTGTAACGGTTGGTTTTCTTTAGGGAATATCTCAGAAAATACTTGGCTGATCTTTGTGAACATTAGCAAGTATGTTCACTATGGGTTACGGATGATGCCCGATGTTTTAGTTTACCGTTATACCGTTACTAACGGCTGTAACGGCCTGTAACAATTTTTCTACTTTATAGAATATCTCAGAATGTACTTGGCCGATCTTTGTGAAATTTAGCAGGTATGTTCATTGTGGGTCACGGATGATGGCCGATGATTTTGTTTACCGTTATAGCCGTTACTAACGGCTGTAACGGCCTGTAACGCTTTTTCTTCTTTATAGAATATTTCAAAAAGTACTTGGCCGATCTTTGTGAAAATTTGTAGGTATGTTCATTATGGGTCACGGATTATGCCCAATGTTTTAGTTTACCGTTACATCCGTTACGAACGGCTGTAACGGCCTGTAACTCTTTTTCTTCTTTATGGAATATCTCAGAAAGTACTTGGCCGATCTTTGTGAAAATTAGCAGGTATGTTCATTATGGGTTACGGATGATGTCCGATGTTTTAGTTGACCCCGTTATAGGCGTTACTAACGGTTGTAACAGCCTGTACCGGTTCTTCTTCTTTATAGAATATCTCAGAAAGTACTTGGCCGATCTTTGTGAAAATTTGTAGGTATGTTCATTATGGGTCACGGATGATGGCCGATGTTTTAGTTACCGGTACGGCCGTTACGAACGGCTGTAACGGCCTGTAACGCTTTTTCTTCTTTATAGAATATCTCAAAAGTACTTGGCGGATCTTTCTGAAAATTTGTAGGTATGTTCATTTTGGGTCACGAATAATACCCGATGTTTTAGTTTACCATATATACCGTTACTAACGGCTGTAACGGCCTGTAACGGTTGTTTTTCTTTATGGAGTATCTCAGAAAGTACTTGGCTGATCTTTGTGAACATTAGCAAGTATGTTCACTTTGGGTTACGGATGATGCCCGATGTTATAGTTTACCGTTATACCGTTACTAACGGCTGTAACGGCCTGTAACAATTTTTCTTCTTTATAGAATATCTCAGAATGTACTTGGCCGATCTTTGTGAAAATTAGCATGTATGTTCATTATGGGTCTCTCCTCCGATTTCACTATTTCTTTCTTTCCCCTGCCCCACTTCCCTACATTCTCTGTCTATCATTCTGTCTGTCTTTCTCTCTCTCTCTCTCTGTGTCTGTCTCTCTGTCTCTCTCTCTATATACATATCTTTCTGTCTCTCACTGTCTATGTCTGTCTGTCTGTCTGCCTTCCTGTTTATCTGTCTGTCTGTATCTGTCTCTCTGTCTCTGTCTGTCTGTCTGTCTGTCTGTCTGTCTCCTCTCTCTCTCTCTCTCTTCTCTCTCTCGCTCTCTCTCTCTCTCTCGATGTGCAATGTTTGTGTCGTTCGTTTTGCTGCATGCAATGTATTACAGACGACCCCAGGCCTTAGTGCTGTATAGATCGCCCTCCCCTTCACCCAGCTATCCCCCGCCCCACCCCCGTCCCACCCCCACACAGGGTGTGCGAGTTGTCGATCCGGCATGGAGTCGCTTTCTCTTAGAAATGTTGAGGGCTGTTCCCCTATACCTTCAACAGACCTGTGTTTGGTGGGGTCATGGGAAAGGTGAAGATTGCTGACAGACTTCACGGTTAGCTTGGTTCCTGCGTCAATAACGACAGGCTTGTGAAAGAGAGCATCCGGGAGATAGAAAGCTTTTTTTTATATATACGATGATTAATGTTTTGAAGTTGAAAGGGTATGTGTCATGTGCTTAAAGTGTCTGAATGTAAAATAAGAGAAAAAGCGACCAGCCTCCACGGTGAAGTG